>JASIRB010000057.1:0-21968 GCA_030323885.1 Branchipolynoe longqiensis
AAACACAGGGGGCACACAGAAAAAAAAGAAGCAACAGAGAAAGCAACAAGAAGCAACAGTCAGCAACAAGTCTCTGTGGTGGGGGGAAAGGGACAGTACTAACCTGGGGACGTCTGCCGATCGTCGACAGTGATAGTGAGAAACAACAGAAGGGATGGGAAAAATAGGACGGTCCAAACATGTGCTCTAACCAGTATCAAGAGCAACTACCTGTTAGGAAGCAGTCTCCATATGATATATGAGGGAAAGGGATGGTACAAACATGTGTGTTAGACCGGCTCAAATCGGCGTTTGTAGCATTGACAGGGAACCAAACAACAACGCCAAACAACAACAATGCCAACAAACATACAACAACAATAACACCAACAAAAAAACAAAACACAGGGGGCACACAGGAAAAAAAGAAGCAACAGAAGGAAGCAACAAGGAAAGCAACAGTCAGCAACAAGTCCCTGTGGTGGGGGGAAAGGGACGGTACTAACCTGGGGACGTCTGCCGATCGTCGGCGGTGGTGGGTTGGGAGGAAGGGTGGAGGGGTGGACTTGGGCTGTCGGCGCTATGTGTTGGCTTCCAGCTTTGTCTGTCGGCGCTATGTGACGGCTTCAAGCTTGGTCTGTCGTGGCTATCTGTCGACTTCCAGCTTGAGCTTGAGCTGTCAGCGCAGTGTGGTGACAGGAACCTTGGTCTGTCGGGGCTGCTTTGGTGATTTTAGCTTCCGCAGCCGCGTCAGGCAGGGAGTCCGGGGACCGTGGTGGCTAGTGTCGGTACAGCGTTAGCTGCTGGATGTCGCGTAGCGGTGCTTGGTGACGGTACAGCCGGGCAGGGGTCCGGGTACCGTGGTAGCTTGGGTCGGTGCGGCGTCAGCTGCTGGGGTGTCGTGTGGGGTGTTCGCACTTCGAGCGCGAAGTAGCGAGTGACGGTAGCATTTTTAGCTTTCCCGTAACAGTCTGTCTCCCGATTGGGACGGTCCTAACATCCTAAACTGAGCCATGTTAGGACCGTCCTTTTTGGTCAACAAAATCTGGGACGGTCCTAACATCCCTCGGAGCAAGCTAAACTGAGCCATGTTAGGACCGTCCCTCTAGGCCTGTGTGTCCCCTCCACACCCTTGTGTGTGACCGTTCCATAATGCTCAGTCGCCTCTCCTTTTCTATAACTAATGGACAAATACGACTGATGGTTTTCTATTCGCACCCCCGTGCCGCATGCCGCATGCCGCATGCCGCATGCCACACCGATCGCTACATGGACCGATTGGAAAAACGCATTCGCATTCGCATTCGCATACCGCGTGTAAGGAATGTAGCTCATAGGCTTCAAGGCGTTTTGATTTTTTGTCGAATTCGCATTCGCATTCGCATACCGCATACCGCGTGTAAGGAATGCGCCCTTTACTCTTCTGCCATCTAAATACATGGCTGATATGAAAGTAGTGAATTATAGCAGATGGAGACCAAAGCAACATCTATTACAGCTACATGCTTTTTTCCGATATGTTATACTGTTACCACTGCAGAAGTGCCACATAGAATATATGCCAGACACTTAAATTAAAAGCACTTTAATCCCAAATTAAAGAACTATAAATTAATTCAATTGTTTTCTATGAATCAAATTTGGCATAATTATGTAGTCAGTTTTATAAATCATGAAACTGTTACACTTCCGAAAACATTGGCTGTATGGAATGTTATGCTGGTGATAATACTCTGGAGGGGTGGATTATATCAGAAACGTGATTTGTCATCAATCAATCTCCATCTGTGCAACCCGGGAACATGAGAGGAGCAAATCGCCAGCTGGCAGCTTCAAACGTCGGCCGGAGACGGTCCCTGCGAGTAGCCCGCGATGCCGCATTCCTGGCACCCATTCCAAGCGAATAGTGAAAGCAGATAATTACTGAGCTGAAACACTTTCCTTTTTTTCCTGCACAGGGACCTGCGCCTGCAAGGTCACGTGCTGCTGCGCTTCAGAAACGCACTTTAAGGTGCTGTCACATTATGACGCATCGCGCAAACGTACGTCGATGTATGTGATTTTTTGCCGCTACGTCAGGATACGTCGTTATGCTTTCCGTGTCCATTAGGCACATGTTGGTATACGTCAATGTACGTCAACGTTCGTCGAGATACGGCTTCGCATGTCAGGGGATCGGCAAAGTTTTGTGCATGCACAAAACTTTCGACATATGACAATGTTCGATAACGTGTGGATTTTACGCTTGCTGTATGTTATATATGTGTTAGGCATATGGCGATGTACGTCAGATGTACATTGGTCAAATGTTGTTCACTACGTTGCGCTACATTGACCTACTTCAAAGGCAGTGTGAACGTACAGTCCGGATACTGACAACTTATGGATAACGTATGCCTAATGTTCACCGGTGTTCTGCGTAAGCGTAATTCTGCGTAAGCGTGAGCGTAATTCGAGCATTTTTCCCCGGGAAGTACTTTAGCTATACATTTGTCATACGTTGGTCATATGCTGTGTATACGTTATGTATACGTCCAACTTTGCCCCCCCACGCCGAAAAGTTCGATGCTTCTCGACGTAAAAAAGTGATTTTACACGTTGGCAGCATCTTAATGTGACAGGGCCATTACATTTGTTTGTCCTGCTTGTGATTTTTTTCCGCCGATTTGCATGTTAAAGCGTATTTTCGTCTTCAGCGAAAACATTGGTGAGTCGATAGATAAGTGTTCAGACAAATAAGTGTTCATAGAGACTATTAAGTGTTCACACTTCCTGTCTACCATTCACTATTTCACTATTTCGCTATTTCGATAGGTATATCGCATCACTGACAGTAGCTAAATGTTCACGGGTTTATTGGTACTAAAACATACTGCAGTAAATGTGTCCCCACCCTACGCTGGTGCAGGCTGTGCGCGCAGCATCCGTCGCCTTCATATAAATAACGCGCGCACAAGCAGCCCTGCTCTAACATGGCGCGGCACCACGAGAACCCCTCATGCATGAGCCCCGCCACACACACACATGCCACCCAGCCTCTCCCCTCGGAGCACTCACCTTCATCTGCCGCCTCAGTGGAATCATTCGCCCCAGAAGCCTCCCCCCCGCCCCCCCCCCCCCCCCCACCCCATCACATACACCACAGACGTCTCATGACTCGCCCACCTAGGCTCCGCCCCTTCGTTTCGCCCCCCGCCCCCCCCCCCCCCCCCCCCCCCCCCGCCCCCCCTCGCACCGGCCACCATCTATCAAGAGCATTCCACAGGGCAGCCCCAACCCATAACCACCAGCTCAACGACTACCACCTCCACTCTGCCACACTGCCACTGCCACACTGCCACACTGCCAAACTGCCACAGCGTCACACTGCAACAGGGCTACTACTACACTGCACCACGCCTACACTTTCACCCTCACACTCCCGCCCCAGACTCCCACCTCCACACTCCCACACTCCGGCGCCCAGTCTCCCACCTCCACACTCCCACCTCCACACTCTCACACTCCCACCTCCTCGCTCTCACACTCCCACCCCCACACTCTCACACTCTCACACTCTCACACTCCCACCTCCACACTCTCACACTCCCACCTCCATGCTCTCACACGCCCACCTCCACGCTCACACACTCCCACCTCCACACTCCCACACTTCCACCTCCACACTCCCACCTTCACACTCACACACTCCCGACCCCACACTGTCACACTGCCACATCCACACTCTCACACTCCCACCTCTACACTCTCACACTCCCACCTACACACTCTCACACTCCCACCTACACACTCTCACACTCCCACCCCCACACTCACATACTCCCACACCCACACTCACACACTCCCGCCCCCACACTCGCACACTCCCACCTCCACACTCACACCTCCACACTCCCACACTACAACCTCCAAACTCCCACACTCCCACCTCCACACTCACACACTACCGCCCCCACACTCTCACACTCTCATATTCCCACCTCCACATTCTCTCACTCCCACCTCCACACTCCCACACTCCCACCTCCACACTCACACACTCCCACCTCCACACTCTCACACTCCCACCTCCAGAGTCACACACTTCCTCCCCCAAACTCTCAAACTCCCACCTACACACTCACAAACTCGCGCCTCCACACTCTCACACTCCCACCTCCACACTCTCACACTCCCACCTCCACAGTCCCACACTAGCACCGCCAAACTCCCACCTCCGCACTCTCACACTCCTACCTCCACACTCCCCCTCCACACTCTCACACTCCCACCTCCACACTCCCGCCCCCAAACTCTCAAACTCCCACCTCCGCACTCACACACTCGCAGCTCCACACTCCCACACTCCCACCTCCACACACTCACAGACCCGCCCTCACACTCTCACACTCACACCTCCACACTCCCACCTCCACACTCTCACACTCCTACCTCCACACTCCCCCCTCCACTCTCACACTCCCACCTCCACACTCCCACACTCCCACTCCCACACTCCCGCCCCCACACTCCCACATTCCTACACTCCCACCTCCGCATTCCCACCTCTACACTCCCACCTCCACATTCCCACACTCCCACCTCCACACTCCCACCTCCACACTCCCACCTCCACATTCCCACACTCCCACCTCCACACTTCCCACCTCACACTCTCCACCTCCACATTCAGAGCTCCACACTTCACACGCTCCACACTCCCCACTATCTCCCATCTCCACACTTCCACCTCCACACTTACCAACCCCGGACTTCTGAACTCCCGCCTCCACAGTTTCACACGCCCACCTCCACACTCCCAACTCCCACATGCACACTCCCACATTCACACTCCCGCCTCCACCCCCGCACTCTGACACTCCCGCCTCTACACTCTCATACTCCCACCTCCACACTCTCACACTCCCACCTCCACACTCTCGCCCCCACACTCCCACACTCCGGCCGCCACACTCCTACCTCCACACGCCCACACTCCCACCTCCACACTCCCACACTCCCACCTCCACACTCACACCTCCACACTCGCACCTCCACCCCCGCACGCTGGCACTCTCACCTCCATACTCCCACACACCCACCCCCACAGACTCCCACCTACACACTCTCACACTCCCAGCTCCACACTCCCACCTCCACACTCTCACATTCCCACACTCCCACCCCCACACCCTCACACTCCCACCTCCACTCTCACACTCACACCTCCACTCACATACTCCCACACCCACACTCCCGACCCCACACTCTGACACTCCACACACCCACACTCCCACCTCCACACTCCCACCTCCACACTACCACCTCCACCGCGGTCGTCAACTCCCCTACGCTACCACCTCCATTACTCCCACCCCCAGAGACTCATTCCTACACACTCTCACATTCCCATCATCCCACACCCCCCACCCCCTCACACTCCCACCTCCACTCACACACTCCCGCCCCCACACTCCCACCTCCACACATATACACTCCCACCTCCACACTCCCACCTCCACACTCCCACCTCCACCCCTGCACTCTGAGACTCCCAGCTCCACACTCCCACACTCTCACCTCCAGACTCTCACACTCCAACCTCCACACTCTCACCTCCACACTCACACACTCCCACCCCCAAACCCTCACACTCGCATCTCCACACTTCCACACTCTCACCTCCAAACTCTCACACTCCCACCTCCACACTCCCACTCTCCCACCCGCACACTCTCACACTCCCACCTCCACACTCCCACACTCCCACTTCCACACTCCCACTTCCACACTCTCACACTCCCACACTCCCACCCCCACACTCCCACACCCCCATGCCCACACTCGCACACTTCTCACCTCCACAATCCCACACTCACACCTCCACACTCCCATACCAACACTCCCACATCCACACTCCCACATCCACCCCCGCACTCTGACACTCCCACCTCCACACTCTCACACAGCCACCTCCGAACTCTCACCTCCACACTCTCACACTCCCACCCCCACACACTCCCACCTCCACACTCCCACCTCTACCCCCCACTCTGACACTCCTGCCTCCACATTCTCAGACTCCCACCTCCATACTCCAATACTCCCACCTCCAGACTACCACACTCCCACACTCCCACCTGCACACTCCCACCTGTACACTCTCATACTCCCTCCCCCACACTCCACACTCCCACACTCCCACGTCCACACTTCCACCTCCATACTCCTACCTGCACTCCCGCACTCTGACACTCCTGCCTCCACACTCTCACACTCCCACCTCCACACTCCCATCTCCACACTCTCACCTCCACACTCTCACACTCCCACCTCCACACTCCCGCCCCACACTCCCACACTCCGGCCCCCACACTCCCACCTCAACACTCCCAGCTCCACACTTCCACCTCCACACTCCCACCCCCGGACTCTGACACTCCCGCCTCCACACTTTCACACGCCCACCTCCACACTCCCACACTCCCAACTGCACACTCCCACATTCACACTCCCGCCTCCACACCTGCAGTCTGGCACTCTCACCTCCACACTCTCACACTCCCACCTCCATACTCCCAGACGCCCACCTCCACACTCTCACACTCCAACACCTCAGCTCCCACCACACACTCTCACACTCCCACCTCCACACTCCCACCTCCACACCCTCACACTCCCACCTCCACACTCACATACTCCCGCCCCCACACTCCCACCTCCACACTCTCACACTCCCACCTCCACACCCTCACACTCCCACCTCCACACTCACATACTCCCGCCCCCACACTCCCACCTCCACACTCTCACACTCCCGACCCACAGTCCCACCTCCACACTCCCACCTCCACACTCCCACCTCCACCCCCGCACTCTGAGACTCCTGCCTCCACACTCCCAACTCTACACTCTCACACTCCCACCTCCACACTCGCTCACTGCCACCCCCAAACCCTCCCACTCCCACCTTCACACTGGCATCTCCACACTTCCACACTGGCATCTCTACACTTCCACACTGCCCCCTCGACACTCCCACCTCAACACCTCCACACTCCCATCTCCACCCCCACACTCTGACACTCTCGCCTCCACACTCTCACACTCCCACCTCCACACTCTCACCTCCAAAGTCCCTCACTCCCACCTCCACACTCCCACACTCTCACACTCCGACCTCCACACTCCCACTCTCCCACCCGCACACTCTCACACTCCCACCTCCCACACTCCCACTTCCACACTCCCACACTCCCACTTCCACACTCTCACACTCCCACCTCCACAATCCCACACTCACACCTCCACACTCCCATACCCACACTCCCACATCCACACTCCCACATCCACCCCCACACTCTGACACTCCCACCTCCACACTCTCACAGAGCCACCCCCAAACTCTCACCTCCACACTCTCACACTCCCACCCCCACACACTCCCACCTCCACACTCCCACCTCTACCCCCGCACTCTGACACTCCTGCCTCCACATTCTCAGACTCCCAGCTCCATACTTCCAGACTCCCACCTCCACACTCCCACACTCTCACACTCCCACCTGCACACTCCCACCTGCACTCTCACACTCCCACCCCCACACTTCACACTCCCACACTCCCACGTCCACACTTCCACCTCCATACTCCCACCCGCACTCCCGCACTCTGACACTCCACACTCCCACCTCCAAACTCCCACCTCCACACTCTCACACAGCCACCTCCGAACTCTCACCTCCACACTCTCACACTCCCACCCCCACACACTCCCACCTCCACACTCCCACCTCTACCCCCGCACTCTGACACTCCTGCCTCCATATTCTCAGGCTCCCACCTCCATACTTCCACACTCCCACCTCCACACTCCCACACTCTCACACTCCCACCTGCACACTCCCACCTGTACACTCTCACACTCCCTCCCCCACACTCCACACTCCCACACTCCCACGTCCACATTTCCACCTCCATACTCCCACCTGCACTCCCACACTCTGACAAGCCACACTCCACACTCCCACCTCCACACTCCCACACTCCCACCTCCACACTCTGACTTCCACACTCTCACACTCCCACCTCCACACTCTGACCTCCACACAGTCACACTCTCACCTCCACACTCCCACCTCCACCCCCGGACTCTGACACTCCTGCCTCCACACTGTCACATGCCCACCTCCACACTGTCACCTCCACACTCTCACACTCCAACCCCACACCCTCACCCTCCCGCCTCCACACTCCCACACTCCACACTCCCAAACTCTCACACTCCCACCTCCACACTCTCACCTCCACACTCTCACACTCCCACCTCCACACTCCCGCCCCCACACTCCCACACTCTGGCCCCCACACTCCTACCTCCACACTCCCACACTCTCACCTCCACACTCTCACCTCCACACTGCCACCTCCACCCCCCGGACTCTGACACTCCCGCCTCCACACTGTCACATGCCCACCTCCACACTCTCACCTCCACACTCCACACTCTCACACTCTCACCTCCACACTCTCAAACTCCCACCTCCACACTTTCCACCCTCACACTCCCAAACTCCGGCCCCCACACTCCCACCTCCACACCACCACCTCCACACTCTCACCTCCACACTCCCGCCCCAACACTCCCACACTCCACACTCCCACCTTCACAGTCCCACCTCCACCCCCACACTCTGTCACTCCCGCCTCCACACTCTCACACTCCCACCTCCACACTCCGCCCGACACTCCCAAACTCCGGCCCCACACTCCCACACTCCACACTCTCCCCTCCACACTCCCACCTCCACCCCGGACTCTGACACTCCCGCCTCCACACTCTCACCTCTACACTCTCAAACTCCCACCTCCACACTCCGGCCACCACACTCCCAAACTCCGGCCCCCCACACTCCCACCTCCACACTCCCACACTCCCACCTCCACACTCTCACCTCCACACTCCCACCCCCACACTCGCACACTCCACACTCCAACCTCGACACTTCCACCTCGACACTCCCACCTCCACTCCCGCACTCTGTCACTCCCACACTCCACACTCCCACCTCCACACTCTCACCTCCACACTCCCGCCCCTACACTCCCACACTCCACACTCCCCCTCCACACTCCCACCTCACACTCCCACTCCACATCCCACTACCCCACACTCTGTCACTCTCCCTCACTCTCCCCTCCACACGCCAACCTCCACACTCCCACCTCCACACTCCAACCTCCACACTCCCACCTCCACCCCACACTCTGTCACTCCCACCTCCACACTCCCACCTCCACACTCTAACCTCTGCCCTCTCACACTACCACCTCCATACTCCCACTCCCACACTCCCACACTCCCACACTCCCACACTCTCACCTACCCACACTTCCACACTCTCACACTCTCACCTACCCACACTCCCACACTCCCACACTATCACCTACCCACACTTCCACACTCCCACACTCTCAGCTCCACACTCCCACACTCCCACACTCTCACCTCCCCACACTCCCACACTCCCACACTCTCACCTCCACACTCCCACCTCCACCCCCGGACTCTGACACTCCCGCCTCCATACTGTCACATGCCCACCTCCACACTCTCACCTCCACACTCTCCCACTCCCACATCCTTACTCCCACACTCCCACCTGCACACTCCCACACTCTCACCTCCACACCCTCACACTCCCACCTCTACACTCCCACCTCCACACTCCCACACTCTCACACTCCCACCTCCACACTCTGACCTCCACACTCTCACACTCCCATCTCCACACTCCCGCCCCCACACTCCCAAACTCCGGCCCCCACACTCCCACCTCCACAATCCCACACTCTCACCTCCACACTCCCACCTCCACTCTGACACTCCCACCTCCATACTCCCACCTACACCTGCACACTCTCACACTCCTGCCCCCACACTCCCACACTCCACACTCTCACACTCTCACACTCCCACCTCCACACTCTCACCTCCATACTCTCACACTCCCCATCTCCACACTCCCGCCCCCAGACTCTCACCTCCACACTCTCACACTCCCACCTCCACACTCCCACCTCCACCCCCGGACTCTGACACTCCCGCCTCCACACTGTCACATGCCCACCTCCACACTCTCACCTCCACATTCTCACACTCCCACCTCCATACTCCCACCTCCACACTCCCACCCCCATACCCTCACACTTCCACCTCCACACTCTCACACTCCCACCTCCACACTCTCAACTCCACATTCTCCCACTCACACCTCCATACTCCCACCTCCACACTCCCACACTCCCACCCCCATACCCTCACACTCCCACCTCCACACTCTCACACTCGCACCTCTACACTCGCACCTCACACTCTCATACTCCCGCCCCACACTCCCACACTCCCACCTCCACACTCCCACCTCCACCCCCCGCACTCACCTGTCACTCCCGTCACCCCCCCCCACACACACACACACACTCAGATTGCACATACCAAGCCCACTCCCAACGATGCCACCCAACACCGTCATCAGACACTCACCCTCGTCCTGTATATCTCACTGGCAACAAGCACCCCAATCTACCACACCCAACACATACATGCCCTACGTGGGTAAAACCTTCCTCGCTCCACTGCACACCGACGTCACACACAGTGCCCACCTCGTACCGGCCTCGCACACCGACTCACACTGCACACCCACCACCCTATTCCCACAACACCGACCCCACTGCCCAACCCCTCGTCGCACACTTTGAACCCCACGCGTGGTGATTGATAATCTGGCTGGCTGCTGCACGCTGCTGCCTGACTGAGAAACCCCACTTAACTAGGCCCACGGCAGAAGCTTCACACGAAGCAGGTCTACAATAGAAGCTTCACACTAGGCAGGCCTACAATAGAAGCTTCACACTAAGTAGGCATACAACAGAAGCTTCATACTAGGCAGGCCTACAGTAGAAGTTTCACACTAGGCAGGCCTACAACAGAAGCTTCACACTAGGAAGGCCTACAACAGAAGTTTCACACTAGGCAGGCCTACAGCAGAAGCTTCACACTAAGTAGGGCTACAACAGAAGCTTCACACTAAGTAGGCCTACAACAGAAGCTTCACAATAAGTAGGCCTACAACACAAAGTTCACACTAAGTAGGCCTACAGCAGAAGCTTCACACTAAGGTTGCCTACAACAGGACATCACACTAAGTAGGCCTACAACAGAACGTCACATTAGACAGGCCTAAAACAGAAGGTTCACACAATATATGCCTACAACAGAAGCTTTACACTAGGCAGGCCTACAAAGGAAGTTTCACAAGGCTTGCAACAAAAACTGCTATGTGGGCTTACTAACGAAGCTGCATTCTAAGTAAGTCTACAACAGGAGCTGCACACGAAGTAGTCCTATACAAGAAACCTCATACTAAGTAGGCCTACAACAGAAGTCGCTTACTAAGTAGATGTACACCAGTAGTTGCACACTAAGTATTCCTATTACAGAAACTGCACACTAAATCGTAGGCATACAAACAAGGACTAACCATAATACTTAATAGTGTCCGACAACAGAAGCTGCACACTAAGTAAGGCTACACATGTTACTGCACACCAAGTCAGCCTATTACAGAAAGCGCACACTAACTAAGGCTACAAATGTAACTGCACACTGAGTCAGCCTATTACAGAAACTGCACACTAAATCGTAGGCATACAACCATGGTCTAACCATAATACTTAACAGTTCTACAACAGAAGCTGCACACTAAGTAAGGCTACACATGTCAGCCTATTGTAAAATATTCCGATAATGATGCATTGGTGGGGGAATGCAAATGTTCTATTTATGAAAAAGGTATATAGGGCCAGGTGCATACACGTGTTTATGTAGTTCCTGGTGGTACTTGACTCATTGGTAAATAGACATTGTGGTGCTAGTAAGATAGTGTGTAAGGGGCACTTAGAGCTCTACCAACTACCCCCTCCCCCCTCTGCTAGTCATGGATCACCACACACTCAGCTCAGGGCAGGTGGTGACCAAGGGAGCCAAGCCCCTTGATGGTGATGGGCAGATCACTGTAACCATGCAGACCGGAAATGCTTGTTTCTCATTGGTAGAGCTGGAGATGCTTGATTCACATTGGGAGAATGTGGTCAGGTGATATACCATACTGGATCCATGTACCATATAAATAATACACCTGAGAACTTGGCTCTCTCTCTTCTTTCACTCTTTATACTCTTCCTTTCTCTTTTTGCCTGTATTGATTTCACGATAGCCTGCCTACACAACCACAGATTCGAGCCGTGGACTTTATAACTGGTGACCACGACAGTTATTGACACTATACTGTTAGTAATACTAGTTAGTTTATGATGACTTCATAGACTGGTGCTGTATTCTATATACTGACGACCAGGATGGTTATTATAGCTACAGTTAGACTACAACGTTTTTAATATAATTTCTATTCAAAATTGACATTGAATGCATTTTGGTAGTTTCGGATATGAGGAGTAGTGACTGCAGTAGTTACTAAGACAGTGTTAATTTAAAAGAAAGAGAACATAATTGACTATGACTAGTTTGGTGAGTTGTGTAGGTAGTGTTTTTTCTTCTATCCAATTTTTTATTGCTGCATCTATTTTCAAGGTTAGAATTGTTCAAATTAGCTTGTCGATGACTTTTCTGACAGAATGCTGCTATTCTTAGAAGGTACATTAGTCTTTGGCATTGCTGTAAATTGCTGTTATTGAAGCCTCATGTAGCCGGTGGAATATATTTTTTACCGGGACTACTTTCGGTTTTTCATTTAACCTTGGGGTGAACGGGTAGGCGTAGTGATACACTACGGAATTCTTTTCACATTTCTTCTGCTGAAAAGGAAATAACTATACTTGGATTCAATTCTTTAAATTATTTCTACCACCGCATACAACAGCAACTTAAAAATGCCAGTCACACGCCACAAGGAGGAGCAGTTGCGTGATGAATTTCACCAATGGTTTCAAGGTCAGTGTTATCTGGGGACATATACAGCTGAAACTGATAAGATAGAAGCATGGAGTAAATTTATGTCACAAAGTCTTGATTTCATTATAGAACAGAATGAGGAACGTTTGTCAAATATAAGGGAATGTACTAATATAAGGGAGGACAGGGAAGAACGGGAGCTTTTGCAGGTAGAGCATCGACAGCGAGAGGTACGTAACAGGTCTTTAAAAGCATACGGTAAGTCTGTACCCTTACTTGATGGGGCAGACAGAGGAGCATTACGCAATTGGATAGATTTAATAGAACGTATTGGGGCATTTTGCTTTGTCTAATGCAACTGGTACATTGCATGAAGTTCTATTCACTGCTTTTCAACATAAAGGTGCTAAGTCATGGGAGGAAATAAAAGAAGTCATAGCTTCCACTCTGCTAATGGCAGATGAACGTAGTCATCTGAAGAGTATTGTAATGTCTATGAAGCAAAATGAAGGCGAGACAGTAGCTGCATACTGCCAGCGGTTCAAAACTGCTTCAGCTAAAGGTTGGAATCTTCCTTCTGCAGTCTTTGGTACTGATACCTTCGAGATACTTCTTTCTAGGTTTCTTGACTCCTTACTGGATGACAATACCATGTGGTATGTGGAGACAAATCATCCTAAATCTCTTGAGGAAGCCTTTGAAATGTCAATACTTAGTGATAGGTCTGTTATTAGGCAGCAGAGACGTGCTAAATCACGTCTTGGTAATTTAGCTATTTGTGATAGTCTGAATAGTTCTTCTTTAGATTTCTCCAAGTCTTACTCTTCTAAAGGAGGTTCTAAATCCTCTACTTCAGATAGTCAGGTTCTGAAAACCATTCAAGGTGAGATTAAGTCTCTAAGAAAATGTATAGATAACTTGTCATTAGCCAGTGGTATTTCTGAACATTCAGCAATGCACGCTGTAAGCGCTGCAACGCCTTATCGTGTCAGTTCTTATGGACAGGGCGTACATCTTGATTCGTCACGTGTAAACCTAGAGTTGCCGGTCGGGGTAGACAATGCTTCTAAAATTAGGCACACTTAAGTCGCACAGCACACGGCTAGACATGCGCTGTCAAAACAACAGCAGGGAGGCTATATAAAAGCTTCGCCGGCTGCGCAGGTGCAGACGTTGTCAACTAAGACGTCTCATGCGTATCCTCATGTAAAGTCAACAGCCAGCAGCTGTGGTTGTGTAGGCAGGTTAAATAGGAAATCACTACAGGCAAGTATAGATAAGGAAGGCAAGATATAGAGTGTGCAGAAGGAACCAGAAGGAGCTTGCTTAGTTTATTATATATATAGCTTGTAGAATCCAAGATGGTGGTGATCACATGATCCAGTCTTCCAATCATTACAGGCATTCCTCTATCCACCAATGAGGGTTCAATATCCTTGTAACCAAGGCATGGTTAGATCTGGCTACAGTGCCCTGTTGTGTCTGCTGTGCAGTGATCCATAAATAACACTTGGAGGGGAGGGGATATGTGAGGCGACTTCCCAAAGACTGTCCCACATGTCAAGAAGTGACCCTCTCTCAGGTAAAGAAGTGACCCTCTCTCTCTATCTATATTGATATACAATTTCTATCTTTAATTAGTAATGGAGCACCAACTCCACATATACCTCATATGCCTTTGGTTTTATATACCATCTACCATAATATAGACTAGTTTGCAATTTATTATAGAGTAGTACTCCATAGCCCATATCTCAAATATCGCAAAATTTTCAACGTACTCCGCCCCTCCACTTCTTACCACCTGCTTAGCAGCATAGAAAGAAGTGCACAGTACTACGTTGTAGTTCCATCACCATTATGTCTCATTCTGTCAACTATCAATAATAAATTGAAGTCTTAAGAGTTTTTATTGGATAAGGTATTCCTGACTTTGAATCTAAAAAAACCAAAGTTTTATTCTTATGAAGTCAATTTTCAATATGTTTAGAATAATATATCATTCTCCTGATATCTAATATGATGTCTTAAGAAGCATCTAATCCATTTGCCATCATTTTTAGCTTATTCCGACCATTTTTCCACTTTGTGACAGTTTAGAGGTTGTTTTGCGATGCTCTAAAGGTATATTTCAGTCTCAAAGCATCGATCTTACATTAGTGCTTAATCGGATTTGGTATCTGCTGTTAAATATTCCAACATTGACGCGCTTTTCCGCAGTTTTTGTTTTACTGACTGTCAACTAGAAGAAACCTGAAGACGTCGATGGTAGACGCGTGGTTGCTCGACAGGTCTTCATAGAGTTAACCTTACAGAACTCAATCCAATGAGAAAACAAGGCTTAAGCGGTTTGAATCGATGACCTAATTTTAGGAACTAGTTTCTTGCAACTCAAGACCAAAATCTTTGATTTCACCAAATTTAAGTCATTTTGTGCTGAATTAAAGGCAATTAATGAATCAATATGTCTTTTTGTACCTCCTGTACAAAGATAAAGCATCAAATATCAGTATTAACAAATATAATCACGGCAATAGAAATTCATATACGACAGCGTTAACTCAGCGGTGTAATGTAAACAAAGCAATGACAGTGGTTCAATTCGAACTTCAAAATCATAATGCTTATCTCTATATTATAGAATAATAGTAAATTTATATGCTTTTGCTCAAGTTTCAACCATACTGTAGTAGTATTAGAATGTTATCTCCTTGTTGACATAGATTTTTTAAGTTAAGCGTTTCTCGCAGCGAAACGGCGAATTTGTATTGAATAAATATATATATGCAAGTTCCCTAGAACTACGCCAGTCCTGCTCTTGATATCGCTAACACAATCCAATGACCATCAGCATATGCGGTAGTTCTCCTTGAACTCAGCATTGTCCATTGCCCTGCTGCAGTGAAAACATTGACTGACTCACATATGGTAAAGCTCCTCGTGAACCCTATTAATCCAACATAGTGACCATCAGCATATGCTGCAGTTCCCCATGAACTGAGCCTTGTGTTGATATTGCTGATATTGCAAAGTCCATTTAATGTCAATGTTAAAGCTGCATACTTCTAGACGTCATCAATCCAAGCACCCATCAGCCCATACTATAGTTCCTCATGAACTCAGCATTGTCCATCGCACTGCTGAAGTGAAATCATTGATTGAGTCACTTATTTGTAAAGCTCCTCGTGAACCTTATCAATCCAACATAGTGACCATGAGCATATGCTGCAGTTCTGCTGAGCTGAGCATCATCCCTTGCTATTGCTGATGTGATCGCAATGTTTCAGGTCTTGTGATCCTCTGATGTAGTCGTCGTAGAAGGCAACCGATGACTTCTTCATACAGAAATTATCGATGTAACATATAAATTATCAGGTTCTTATTCAATAAAATTGTTTCAGAATAATACAATTCTCCACGTATTCTTAAATTTGAAATCTATAGCCCTATAGATTATATAACTATATGCTTTTATTATGTTATTAATATGTTCTCTTACATGAATAATGTCAATAATATATATCTCCAGTACAAAGATCATTACTATGTTTCCACAACATGAATAATGTCAATGACATAACTCTTCAGTACAAAAGATCATTAATTTGTACTCAACATGAATAATGTCAATAATATACATCTCCAGTACAAAGATCATTACTATGTCCCTATAACATGAATAATGTCAATGATAGCATTAGTTTATAATATGTTTGATAATAAATGCAATGCTCAATCATGTCTATGTCAATTGAAACAAATAAATCATGAATTAAATGATAATATTCAACAATTATGCAATCAATTTTCAAATGAACCCTTTCATGCAACATTCAACATTCCCTATGTACATGATTTTCCAATTGAATAACCATTTTGGACAACCTTATGTCTAGGATAATTTCAATATGAAAGACATCTCATGACAATAATGTTAATAATGTACCTTCCTGAATTTCATATGAATACATGACAATGCAATAATGATAATATTCAACAAACCTATATTCATGCATTGAAATGAACTAACTCATGACAACCTTATGTCTATGACATTTTATGACAATAATGATAACATCCAACATTATATTATTTAGTTTTTCAAATGAATACTTTATGAACAAATGCTAATATTCAGATCATCTTGTATGTCAATGAATTTCAAATGAAATCTTTCATGCACATGGTTATAGTTTAACATCCTACCCAAGAGTACTCATACGTTCAACCTTACAATTGAAGTTAAATGCAGTTATCTGTCCTGAACAGAGGGTCACAGAATTATCCTTGCTACCATCAGTTACTTCCCTTCACTACACAGCCCTAGAAAACACTGGCCTTGAACCTGGATCAGAAAGTCATTTACCTATAGTTCACATTGCAGTTTACTAGTAGTAACTCTACATAGGTTAATTAATGTCAATAGGAACCTCATGCATTTTATATGAACAACCGTTCATGATAACCCTATGTCTATGATGTTTCATGACAATAATGATAATATTCAACAATTATGCAATGAATTTTCAAATGAATATTTTCATGCAACATTCAACATTCTATATCTACATGATTTTTCAATTGAATAACCATTCTGGACAACCATATGTCTAGGATATTTTCAATATGAAAGACATCTCATGACAATAATGTTAATAATATACCTCATGAATTTCAAGTGAATACATCTTCATGCAATATTGAATATCAAATGAAATTGTGCATGTTATTCATAACATGGGTAATTTACGGGGCGGAGAACCATATACGACTCGGGTGGCGCCACCTAGCGTAAGAGCCACACACCTCCGCTGCATCCCCACGCCATCTAGCGGATCCCCTCGAGTAACTCCACCACCGCCTCCAGGGGCGTGCGGCGTGACCCGACCCACCCCCAACCCATGCCAACATCACATGATCACCCTCCTCCAGGTTCAAACCATCACAACCGTTCATCCAGCAGTCAATGGAACGCTGATCCATTTTTTCTAATGCAACGTAAGACGTCAGAAATGCTGAACACCAGAAAAACACTCCTAAGCCATGCGGCAGACCAAGGAAAACATGATGGAGCCGGTGCCACAGGAAACCACTACCGACACATCCCCGGAGCCCCAGCTGAGGAAGGAAGCCAACATGGCGGCAAGTGAGCCCACGCCGTCAACATCCAGCCAGGCGAACACTACCGACATGATGATACAGGCTGTCAATGCGGCAGTCAGCTCAGCCGTCGCGGCACAGATGTCAAACATCAGGTCGGAAATGGCTGGCAGGATGGAGGCGTTTGAGCGAGGATCCAGGGCAACGAAGAAATCCACACAGGCGGGTGCTGACACCCTGTCAGAGGACTGTGACAGTGACACCGACAGTGACAGCGCACATGTCCCCATACCGGATATACAGCTTGGACGCCACACACGTGGTGAAAGACTTTGCCGCACCCAGGACTGCACCAGTGAAAAATAGGAAGACACGGAGGAGTAAACCACAGACGGGGAACATAGTGACGAATGATGGACAATACCGGGACATATACAACACAGCCCCAATGCTGGGAGGAAGCCACATACGATACAATGCGTGTCACAACCACGACCACGTGGAGGAGGATGAACCTACTACCGACATCTCCGAGCTGCTCGTCGCAGCCGGCGCAGCCTTAGGAAAGAAAAAAGGTAAAACATCTTGGCTTCCACACCTTTATGTAATCCGGGGCGATAAGAGGGAGAAGATTGGTCTTAGTGAGGCGACCTGGCCTGAATACTTTGAAGCATTATGTGCAATGCTCAGGGCGCCCGAGATACCTGACTCATGGACGGACCCAATCATTGACCACATACACCAGCTCGCTGCGATGGCGAAAGATTGGCAATGGGAGACATGCCGACTCTGGTCCGAGCGCGTGTTCTCCATGATTGACGACCGATGGCTGCCAAACGGGTGGTTTGACCAGTACGCAGTAAAAGGCATCCAGTGGGACGTCTTTGCCGTGGGAGTACAGGTGGGCAACACAAGCCAGCATAAGAATGCTAACCGCCCCACATATAGTGGTACCCAGGCAACAAGCAGCTCCTCCGGTGCGAGCGAGAGCCGGCAGGACTTCAACTGAGACAGGGACGGGAAGCCATGTCACCCATGCCGACGCCGATTATCGCGAGTTACCAATGTTCAAAACGGTGCATACTAACCAAGACTAAGCGAATCTTCCTCATAAACATCTCAGGATACTATATAAACATCCCAGGATACTTCAGGATAGACCCATGAGGAGGAATCTACTAAAACAAAAACAAAACAACACGGAGACCATTAAAAACGGCGGGAAACGGCCCGGAGGAAGTTTCTACCAACCTAGAACGTACCAGCACTCACAGCTAAGTTTGTTTGTTGTTTTATGTCCTAGCAACATCTAAGGTCATATCAGCTAAGTACCATGGCATATTAGCACCCATATAATTTGCTTTACTGTTGATGTGTGTGTGTGTGTGCGAATTATAATGTCTAAATGACTCAAAACCACTGTTGAGTTGAGTGAACTGATAGATTCCCCTATTATCACTCAAAAGTTATCACTCACCAGCACACAAATAAATCAACAACAAAAAACATACCAAATAAAATTAAAAAAAAAAAAACTACACAAAAACGCAGCAACTGCTAACAGGAAAGGATGTAAAAGCAGCAAACAGGAGGAAATTTACCAAAAGAAAAACAAAAGGATAAACACTACGACAGATAACCAGTCTTTAAAAATGGAGGGAAAGGACGACAAACAGGATAACGAAATGGAAATAATGGAGCACGGAGGTAAGCATATGGAAACAACGGAACACGGAGATAAGCATATGGATAAGGATGAGATAGTGAGACTGGTAATCCAAACAGTCAACGAAGAATTAGCAAAGGGGGGCAAAAACAAAAAGGATACAAAAGTAATTGACGGAAACGGCACGAATGACAACGGAAATGATGGAAAAAACAAAACAAAACCAAGGGACAACGACAATGACAATGAATATCAAAACCAACTGTAGGCACTACAGGTAGCGTACAACACATTGCAAATCGAATGCACGTGGTACCAATCTGAGTTTGAGAAGCTCAAAGAACAAAAGAACAACACAAATGCAAACAAAGGTATAAACAATGCCAGGACTGCGCCCACAGACAAAAGGAAGCCACCCACGGATACAGCCCAAACAGAGGCGACAAAAAGTGATGGGAAAAAACTTAGCATCATAATACACGGCATCCCGGAAAAAGAAGACGAAAACATGGAGAAAACTGTCACAAACATGCTAAAAGAAGAAGACTGACTTTGGCTGGATGGTAGTGACCAAAGCCTTCCGTCTAGGAAAGAAAATGAAAAAAGAGGCAACACCAAAAAAAAACACAGGCAACGACGAGCAGACCTCAGACAAAAATAAAGACAAGGAAACCAAAGATACAGAAACCCAAAGCACCGAAAAAATCATAATCAGACCAAGGAGCATCAAAATCCAGCTGAAAAAGGAGTCACACAAAAAAGAACTCTTCCAGAAAAAAAAAATCCTCCAGTAAAAAGAAAGCTACAGTAAGGTAACAATGAGGCCGTCAGATCAGAAGCCGAAATGCTAAATGAGAAAACGGTACAACAAATGTACACACTTGCAATGGAGAACAAAAACAAAAAAATAAAGTCAATCAAAATGAAAGGATGCAATATAGAGGTAAACGGAAAAATCTATAAGCCCAACAAATTTGATGAAATAGAAATAGCAGAAATCACGGCAGAGAAGGCAGCAACTAGGGAACACACATGCGGAGTGTCTTTCCAAGGACAAAACTCCCCTTTCAGCAATCTCTACAAGTGTGAAATCACTGGAAAGGATGGTAAAAAATATACATCAGCAGAGCAATACTACAGCTCAATAATGGCAAAATACCATGAGAAACATGACATAATGAGAATGATAGACAACACTGAAAATCCATATACGATAAAGGCAATGGCAAAGAAGATATGGAGAACACAGGAGTGGTGCAAAACCAATCAAAATGTGCTGGAGGACATCGTCCGCGCAAAATTGACACAAAACGAAAGCCTGAAGGAGAAACTAATAAATGCTTCAGGAAACACATTCAGGGAATACACAAAATGCCCATACTGGGGCTCAGGTCGGTACCTGGACAGCGCCAGTGAAGGTGAAACAGTAAAACAAGGATACAAAAATAAAATGGGGAACATCCTCCAAAAAATAAAGGAAAGCCTGTGCAAGGAAGCAAATACAAATAAATAAACAAATAAACAAATAAATAAACGAGCAAAAACAAATATGTCATAGGAAAACAGGAAGTAATTGAAAATGAAGAGCAGAAGAAAGCATAAGAGCTCTCCCAGCAGGTAAGGAGGAGGTGCAAAAAAACATAGCAATGCACAGCTTGCCCACTTCCGCCAACACTAGATTAAAAAACAACAAACCGTCAACCCAAAAAACAAGGCATGGAAAGAGAGCGGCACGATATGGCATTGGCATGACGGATGGTATACACTACAATGAGGAATATGCCAGATATGTCAGTGCCAGGCTGTCAAAAAGCATCACAGGGCTCCAAAACATAAGTATCACAAACTTTGATAAATTTCACTAACCAAACCCTAAATCATAAGTATAATCAGGTACAACTAATACACACTTTAATGTTCCTGTCTTCCTCATGAATCCATCAATCACTAAGCCAAAATAAAATCAAAACAAAATCAAAAACTCGCGAAATCAAGCAACCACTATCCTAAAAATATTATTTAAAGTAAATTAAATATGGTAGAGGACATTGAATGCAAACTGGGAAGGGGCACACACTTCACCCACCTAAACTGCCAGAGTGCATCCAATGAAATAGACATAATAAAGATGCATCTAAAAAAAGACAATCTAGATGTACTAACGTTATCAGAGACATGGTTCACTGACAAACACCAAAACAACACCCTCAATATAGACGGATATAGGCTTGTACGTAATGACAGACAGCACATTAATGCAATGAACCA
>JASIRB010000159.1:0-22974 GCA_030323885.1 Branchipolynoe longqiensis
GCTCTTGCTCAAGTTTAACGTATTAAATAGTAGTATTAGAATGTTTTGTATTTGTTGACGTCGATCATCGATGTTAAGGCGTTTCTACCACGAAACGGCGAATTTATATTGAATATAACTGTCTCTGCGTTAGTTCTATGTGAACTCGTCCGTCTGCGTTGCTTAATATCACCAACGCGATCCAGTCACTAGCAGCATATGCATTAGTTCTATGTGAACTTTAGCATTGTCCATCACATTGCTGTAGCGAAATCCTCGAATCAGTCACATATGCCAAAGTTCCTGCCGAACTCTGTTGCGAACATATTGACGATCAGCTTGTGGTACAGTTCTCCAGAACTGCTACGCGTTGATAGTGCTGCATACAAAGTTCATTGAATGTCAATATTATTGCTGAAATCTTCTCGAAAACTAATGGAAACACTGGTCAGCATATGCTTTAGTTCTCCTCGTGAACCTAGCATTTCCTCATACTGCCGACACGAAATCATTGACTCAGTCACATATGCCAAAGTTCCTATGGAACTCTGTTGCGAACATAGTGACCATCAGTATATGCTGCAGCTCCTCGCACACTGAGCATAGTTGACTGTTCGTACTGATGTCAATGTTTCAGATCTGGTGATCCTATAGTTTGTAGAAGGCAACGGATGACTTCTTTCTTCTTTTACATAGAAATCACTGATACAATATATCAATTTTATGTTTATATTCAATAAAATTATTCTTAGTATTTTTAAATTTAAATTTAAATCTATAACCTCATAGATTATATCATATAATTTTGTAAATGAATTTTGCAAAGTTACTTCTTTGTAAAATCAAGATCATTAATATGTCCCTATAACATGAGTAATGTCAATAATATACATCTCCAGTACAAAGATCATTAATATGTCTCCTCAACATGAATAATGTCAATGAAATAACTATTCAGTACAAAAGATCATTAATATGTTTCCACAACATGAATAATGTTAATGATATATATCTAGTATCAAAAGATCATCAATAGGTCCCTATAACACAATTAATGTCAATGATAGTTTTAGCTAGTTAATATTTGATAATATATGCAATGTTTATCATATGTCAATGTCAATGGAACAAATTAACAGTGGAATATATGATAATGCTCATCAACTATGCCATGAATTTTCAATGAATCTTTCATGCCACATTTAACATCTCATCATATGTACATGATTTTTTTTTGCCTAGGACACTTTCAATCTGAAATACATCTCATGACAATTAATGTTAATGCAATTCATGAATTTCAATGAATACATCTCCATACAATATATGATAACATTTAATTACACTCATGCACTATAAATGAACCATTTATCAACCTCTGAATATGACATTTAATCAATTATGATAACATTTTACACTATATTATCTAGCTTTAAATGAATTTTTATGAACAATGCAATATTTAATCTATCATTTGTCAATGAATTTCAATGAAATAAATCTAAACACATGCAACATTTAACATCATATCTGTCAATGACTTTCAAATGAACAATCTATGAACACATGCAACTGAACATCCATACACATTTTACAAATGAATAAATATCCAAGTCACCTTCTGTTCCTGATATTTTCAACATGAATAACATTTGCTGACAATGATGCCAATAGTGTTTTTGTTTATGCATTGTTTTAATTAATTCAGACAACCTCTATCTTTGATATTTCATGACAATGATGATAACATTCATAGGTTCTTGTTCAGTTTTAATCGAAAATTCAAAATCATTAGATTTTCTTTTCGAAATTGTATTATGTGTTCATGAGAACATGTAATATTTGGTTTATTCCCACCCTCTGAAGACAAATATATTCCATCCCTATGGAATAACATCGGTTAGTGTCCCTCTATTTTGACAACATGAGAACATGTAACATTTGGTTTATTCCCACCCTCTGATCACAAATTTATTCCATCCCTATGGAATAACATCGTTAGTGTCCCTCTATTTTGACATGATAACATGTAACATGAACTCATCCCAACCCTATGAACCCCAAAAAACTTGATTCTATCCCTATTAAGTGGGCCACACAGTCCTGTGACAAGCAAGAACAATGTCATACTACAATATGTAGCATATAGGGCACCACTATTATAGCCCATGTCCAAAAGACAAGACTCTCCTGACAACATGTAGCAAATAGGCCAACACTATTACAGTCCCTCTCCAAAAGACAAGACTCCTGACAACATGTAGCAAATGGGACACCATTACTACAGCTTCATCAAGACAAAATGTCGTAGATAGTCAACAACCAAGTTTTGTATGTGGCCTAATCCACCAGGTAAGTTTCATTTTTGGTTGTGTGGAAAAACAACATTTTAACATTTAAGGAAACTCTCAGTCAAACCTTAAAGAATTTTGTTAGTCATCTCTTGTATCATTTTATATTATAAATAGTAAAACATTTTATGCAGTGTAATATAGTACAATGTCTATACAATCTTAGCAATATTTAATTAATAAATAACAATAGTATATTATCGTACGCTACGTACCGTAAAGAAAGACAACAATTATATATATACAGTTGGATGAGTAATTTCTCTGGCTGGTACCCTCTAAAAGGCCCCTCCGTTTAATTATAAAGCAAATTTTCCTGCCGACTGGAGGCAGATACAGTGGGTGGCAGCCGCACGCAGCCCGTGCGCTGCAGTAAACGGATGCGGGTAGCACAGTGCTGCCTAAACATTGAGCTGCACTGTCCCGCCGGAGTGTTTCACAAAAGACTAACCTACACTCTGCTCGAATAATATTTGCGTAACTAGTTACACGCCACATTATCGTACGCTATGTACCGTAAAGAAAGACAACAATTATATATATACAGTTGGATGAGTAATTTCTCTGGCTGGTACCCTCTAAAAGGCCCAAAACCACCCCAAACCAGCTAGTTAAATCAGACCGCGAGTATCGTAGCGACTCTCATGTCTCTGGATAGCCTTTCTTGCAGTGAGGCCTTCAGGTATTGAAACACTGCATCAGACTTCCAATCACCTCTCTCCTTTATTTCCAGTATCGAAGCACCACACATACGCAAGAATGTGGCCCCACCCCTCCTGAGACTATGCGTTGAAAATTCGGCCTGGTTCAGACCAGCCCTGTCACAAAGTAATCTCAACGATGACAAGTAGAAGGCGTAAGGCATCGATACCGAACCCTCTCCCCGCGGTAGCCTGAACGCATGGGCCGGACCCCCGGCCTCGACTTCCCGGAAATGCGTCTCCACCCAGTGTACCGCGCATAGTGCTCTGTCTGGTACCCTTGCCACTGGAATTAGGTGTACCCTTTCCCAAAACTGAATTGTCTTAGACTTCCTTACTCTCACTATCATACCCCATACATAGAATTCGAAATCCGATCGTAGTAGGGCTGTATCCGACTCGGTTAAATGACACTTCCGCAGTAATACCCGGAAAGATACCAGCATTGCTGCTCTTAGCACAACATGCCCCCTTGTGTTAAGCATCCTGTTAAATATTAACCTTAGCTGTTTAGGCAACAGCGGTGTAGCCTGCCTAGGCATATCTCCGATACTTCGTCTAATACCTGCCATGCACTTCCTAAGCTTGTGGTTAGTGTAGTCGATAGGATCCCAACCCAGATCTTTTAAGTGATTATTTAGAGCACTCAAGTACTGCCTGACTGAGTTATAACACATGCGTCTGGCTAGAAAGGAGATATACAGGCATGCCTGCATAGCTGAACATGGGTATGGCAACAGTTGATCAGCAAATATCTCACAGAACTCATGGTACGCTTTGACTTGGACCGATCTAGCCAGCTTTGTAGATTCGGCATAGTGGGCATCCTCGTACCGACTGCACTCCAGCTTTAGCCTGGCCCAATCTGGAATTTAACAGGAAAATATTTCATGGCAACACATTGCTTGTGCGATGTCCGCATCTCATATGCGGTCGATGTTCTTATATGCGTCCAACCTGCTTAGGCTGTCGCATATGACATTGTCATGCGTGTTTATATAAACCGACTGCACGTCAAAATTGTGCGTGATGGACAACCAGAATACTAGTCTCAACCATGCCATGGCTGTCTTATTTCGGCTCCTACCCGAGTTGAGCGCTGCTCTCACCTGTGTGTTATCGGTCACGAAAATAACTGTTTTGTTTGCCCACTCATGGCCCCATCTGCGGACCCCGCTAGGATCGGCCAAAGTTCTAGCACATTTATATTATCTGTCCTACAACCCCCATCTTTCGCTGCTACAAAGTGGTGACCCAGCCACTTGTCCAGCGCCCTCGCTTTCTTTGCATCAAAGGCCCCTGCTAGCCAATCTCCCCCGTGCAGAACACCGAACCTGTATAGCGACGCGTCGCTGTACACGGATATACATGGTTCACCTGATTTAATTATTTTTGCTTTCCCGTTGAAGGCGCCCGCGAACTCCACCCACCATCTTAGGTCCATCCTGAACTCTTCGTTGAGCCTAACCTTGTGCATACTCTTTTTTACTGATGCGACTAGATCATAGACCCTGCGCGAGAAGGTTCGACCTCCGTGGATCACCTTGCAGCAGTGCGCAAGCACCCCCGCAAGGCTCTCCAATTCCTTTTTTGACGCCTTCCTTTTATGGAGGAACCACCGCAGCAATTCCTGCAGTTTCCCTAGCTTGTCTATGGGTAGCCTAAGTTCCATCCGGGTTGAGTCAATGTCTATCCCTAGGAAACGAATCACCCGCCCCGGACATATCAGCTTCCTGTAGCTTACGTAAAACCCCAGTCTACGTAATATTTTTACCAGCGCCCATTGGGCGTCCCTACACTCTCGTTCTGTTCGCGACACCACGCAGAAGTCATCTAGGTAATTTATACAGTCCGGGTAGCCTTCCCGAACCATACAGCGTACTACCATGTCGCTCAATTTCGAGAATACGTAAGGGCTGCTGCTCAGCCCCATACATAAGCGATTGTCTCGCAAATAAACAGTGCCCTCGCCAAAATCCCAAGCCAGACCTTGCTTCTCCCTGGAAGTCGGGTGAATATTCACCACCCTATAAGCATTGCTTATGTCGACTGTTGCTAGATAGTCCCCTGCCTGCAATAACTCCGTAACCGACTCTACCGAGTTATAACTAAAATTGGTCCGACAGCCTTGGGTATGATCATTGACACAACAACCATCAGGACTCGAGCAGTCCACTATAGCTCTGAAGTCGTCATGGCCCTTGGGCACTGCGCCCAAACCATGAATACACGCACACGGTTTATCAACAATGGTCAAGAGTTGGTGCTCAATTTCCACCTGCAATCTCCCGCTCATCCTAACCCCGACATCCCCTTTTGTGATGGAGCCGTAGTTGGCTTTATTGTAGGTGCTGTCACATGCTTCGTCGATAACCCTGAAGCCAAAGCATGAACCCTGTAACACATATTCCCAATCGGGATCGACATCCCCCCTACAGAAGCATTCTGAAAATACACAGCAAGGTTTTATTTGGGCAGGCGCCCCATCAATCAGATAAACACAGTCACATAAACCAATAATGCAAGCGTTAAAGATGTCAATGTAACGATGAGTACAACTATGTTTACTCTCCCTGTCCACTACCCACAATATGCAAAACAATTGTTCATTTTTGCTACGATCTTGTTCCGGGCCGATTACCCTGAGCCAGTCCTCGTTGCGGTTAGTTAGCTCTTGGTGCGAGACGCCAAACCTCCCCGAGGTACGCCCACCCCTTCCTTCCCTATTGTTGTTGGCGGTGTCCCGACTGTCTTCACAACAACCTGCGGTCTCAGACACGAGATCCCCGACCGGCTGTGTTTGCATAGTAGCCCTTTCATCCAGCGAAGCTCCGCGTCCCCCGCGCTGATCGCCTTGATCGCTTCTTCCCGGTCTTGCGCTAATCCCCTTGTTGGGCTTAGCCGTCCCCTCGGTCCCTTCATCCGTGTGTGCACAGTGCTTAACCTGCCCGACGGCAGTTACTTCAGACAGATTACCGACGTAATCCCCCTCGGCCGGCGCCGACTCACTGCAACGGTTTGCTTTCCCGCCTGCCCCACACACGCTCCCGGCCACGCAACCATTTTTTGAAAGTCAGTACTTTTTCTGCGGGCAAGCCTCCGCAACATGGCTCTTACTGCGGCAAGTCAGGCAATGATGATCCCATGAGCATTTGTCCCACGTACAGCCTTCCTTATTGTAGTTATGAGCGAAGCATGACCCTTTCACCTTCTGCGGGCCACTCGCCCTACCCTCACTCTTGCCCTTACTGTACACTGCTCTCGGCTTTTTCACATCCTTGTATGAGCGAGAATTGTCCGTGTTGAAGTAATGTAGTGATAGGCCATTGTCTCCCATTTTGAACGCCCGGAGCCCCTTCTCCTTGGCTTTTTCTCTAATGGCTCTATCATAACCCCGGTATGCGTCATCTGAATAATTGTTCGTTATTGCGTGCATGCACATGTACGCTAAGTGCCACATGTATCCCATCAGTGCCTCTGTATCCATATCAGCCTTTATAGCTCTCTGCGAACCGCACACACAGGCTGCATACATCAATTCCTGAAAGTTCAGTTTGTTCTCATTCTTCCTCCCCTTCGTATATTTATCCAGAGCAAACTTACTGCGTTTTTTGTGGCGACGCTTCCTCCTTTCCCTGCTCCTGTCCCTGCTACTGTCTGTGTCTGACGAATCAGACGACGAACTCGACGAGCCACTGCTTGGGCTTGTGTCTTGGTCTGTGCCTGCATCCTCCTCCTTTCCCCGTTTCTTGTTTCTGTATGTACTTTTCCTTTTTTTCCTTTTCTTCTCTTCCTTCTTCTTCCTGCGTGCTCGGGATGATTTCGCCGGCTCCATGCCGTCATCATCCGTACTTAGAGCTCGCTCCAACTCTGCCCGTAGTTTCGCTTTACGCCTCTCCAACACCCTCTGCGCGAGTCTGCGTCGCAGTTCTAGCTCCTCCTCATCCGGTTCCACCTCTACCACACTCACCGCATTCCTACATGTGGGTTTCAACTCTTTCACCTCCCCCAAGTTCAGTGCCAGCATCTTATCTGTCGTCGCCTCTACTCCGCCGACCGCCCCCTGTCCCTTGTCCTCCTCCAGAGTTTCCGCCTTGGCCGTATGTCTTGATAGTTTTGCCTTTATCACTTTACATTTAGCTCCTCGGGGCGCCTCGTGTTCATCGCCACAACCTTGGCACACATCGATACCCATCTCACGGCCGCCCGCTAACACCGACACACCACTACTAAGCTTCACTACCCGGCTCCGGGTAGCCGCACCTCCTAGCCACGTACAACTGACTGTTGCTCGTGAAGTAACCCGACGCTGCAGACAGCTCTGTCTGGCACGTCCTACTCAAGCAAATTTTCCTGCCGACTGGAGGCAGATACAGTGGGTGGCAGCCGCACGCAGCCCGTGCGCTGCAGTAACCGGATGCGGGTAGCACAGTGCTGCCTAAACATTGAGCTGCACTGTCCCGCCGGAGCGTTTCACAAAAGACTAACCTACACACTGCTCGAATAATATTTGCGTAACTAGTTACACGCCACGACATATTGCAAAAAGTGGCTTATGATCTCAAAAAAATATATATGTTAATTTACTCTTCAGCCTTGCTGAGTTACAACATACTTCCTCAAGTTAAAGCAACATATCAAAATATATTTAACTCTTCAGTCCTATTGAATTCAAAATAACAAATGAACGTAAATGCAGCTATCTATACTGTAATGGAGTTACAGAGTAATTAGTTCATGCCATTTTGTATTAGTTAGAAAGTCATTCCCCAATAGTTCATAATTGTTGTCTTACTACCATCAGTTACTCCCATTTCGCTGTGTAGCCTGCTGAAAATCAATTACACTACCTCAAGCTAGACATGTGAAACATCATAATGGTAATTATAGATAACTATCCTAATAGTTCATCTTTTAATAATGCAAATCAATATATGATGAACAAATAATAATCAGATTCTTAAGATTAACAGTGTTAACTCATGTTATCCTAACCAATACTGATCATTTATCAAAAAATAAATGTTGAAGATCATATCAAAGAATTATATATATATCAGTTTACTCATAGCTAAGATTTGTCATCGTGCTCTTGTAAAGTTAACATAACATATTTATGAAAAGAAATTGTGAAATCCCTAAATTGTGAAATCCCTATAATTCTGTTACCTCACCAGGTATCTTCTCCACTTGATAAGTAGTAGAAAGCAAATTATGTCTCGCTCAGCAAAAAATAGGAAAAAAAATAGGAAGAATCTTGCAGATCATTTTGACATAAATGAAAAAGATCTTCACGTCAGACATTACTTAAAATCTCCCGATGTTCAACTAATGTTTTTGCTTAGCGGTATATTTTTGAAAAGTTCAACATAGAATAGAACTTCTACAAAAGTATTTATACATTCGATCTCACAATTGAAATCAATCCAACGATCAGTCCTGTACATGGGTCAGAAAAATCATTATTACTAACAGTTACTCCTAATTCATTGCCTAGTAACTCAGTTACTCCAATTTCATTGAAGATTTATCAGCCTAGAACATATGGATCAGAAAGTAATTTAAATCAAATTGTAGTTTACAAGTATTAACTTTCTGTTTAGGTTTTTATCCATATGAATCACAATCAAGAATATTATTTAGTTTTATTGTTAAACAAATAATTACTTTTATAATATATATCACATTATTAAGTAACATGAACATATAGAATAAATTTCTTATTGAAAAATAAAAAATGTTTTAAAAAGTTAATTTAAATGTCTTATTTCATAATGTTAAATCAACTTATCTGTATTGTAATACACATAATAATATAGAATAGATACTCTAGATGTCTTAAATAAGTTAGTTTATGGTTCTAAGTTTCTTAGTTATCGAGTTACGCATTTATTAGTACAAAAACATAAGACCAGGACTTTACCACAGTTCCAGTCAATGACGAAATGCTTCCGCGTAACCCCGTCAACCACCACGAAGATTAGCGACATTTTAAGACAAATCGATCATGTTAATCATGTTATGTCTAATTACACTTCACGCGCCAGTGAATTATCTGTAACTACTGCTTCATACAAGCCTAAACAATTTAGTTTTATCACTTCACGCGTGTCGCCGTCGACACCCGATAAGAAATTGACTCCCGGCTCGCGCCTGGTGATTCTTATCGTCCTTACTGTATACTCGCGAAAAGTTTACGCTCGTCGAATAGAATTGCTCTATCGACCTTACGCAGCCGTCTTTTCTCCCACTCGAGAGGTACAGGTTTGATAAATTACCTATATTTATGGAAAAATAGTTTTTTAGCTTGCGAGAATTTAATAGAATCAATACGGTAATGCAAGTCAATGTGCTATTTTAAGCGTTTTTAGATTTTTCACGGCCAAAGAATAATGATTTTTGTACTTAAGAAAAGTTAATGCAAATCCAATGGTGTGTTCTAAATTGGATTAAATAACATCTTTGGTTATTTGCAATTTATCCGCTTTAATAATGTCAATTCTTACATATGCAAGATCTACCTCTTCCCAAAATATAACATCTACAAAGTCTTAGCGAAAGTGCTATAGTATTAGTTTATATGAACATAACATTTCAGTCGTTAGTGTGACGAAATTTAGTTCATTTCAGTAGCTAAACAGTTTAAACTCAAACCATCGAGTAACACCTGTTTTACGTCTCACCCCGTAATCCATAGGCGTACTAACTCTTAACTTAGATAAATAGAAAAGTCAATGGTAAATGAATGAAATTGTTATGTGTTAGTAAGACATTCAGTCACCACCGGTGTACTTTTTTCGCTCTATGTCCCGATAGAATAACAATACATTAGTACATGGCACCTTTTTTCCACTAAAGCATCCACTTTCTTTGGTTAATCCGCCAGAAATGCTCCGTAGCATTTGGTAAGCAATAAGTGTCAAATTTACTTTATTATAGCAATGCTACTATGGTGTCAATACCATTCACTGTATCTCTGTAATACAACAGTATTTAGTAACTTAATTAGTGGCATAACTTACGATACAACCCGTTAATCTTGGCGCTAATTTAGTAAGGAACTTAAATATTTCTTATGACTAGACCTCGAAAACCCTGTCGATTAGCTTTGGAGCTGTCGAATTGCGCTATTGTTAATATTTGCTTCGTATTAACGCAATGGTTAGGCATGGCGCAATCGTTATTTATTAGTGGCGCAGCAACAAAGAAAGTTTTTGGCGAATGAGCCGAAGCACTCAGACGTCTGCGGATTCGCCGATCCTTCCACAGTGTTCTTTGCTGTGATTGGTCAATTCTTTTATCTGACGTCGTACTACCAATTATTGGATCCACCCTCCGCGCTTGCTGTCGCGTAAGTGGCCCAGCACCAATTTCTCTCGAATGTAATACTTTAGGTTTTATTTTTGTTTTATTCACTAATAATTCATTAGTGCGTCGATTTTGATCAGAAATAATCGGATCGAAAGGCAAAGGTTGCGAAATACCTTTCCTTCTTTCAGTTCTAGTTAATCGTGGAGAAATATCATCCCAAATGATTTTAGAATCAACTAATTTAACTTTATCACGGTTAACAACTTTACGATCGTTATTCGGGCCTACCACAGTTACTACTGAACCCCGTAATCTAACGACTATGTAACCTGGATCGTATTTCCTTTCCAGAGGTCCAGATTCATTTATAAATAAAACAACTTTATCACCAGGAGTTAGTTTTACTGCATTCGCCTTTTTCCTCAAGCGAGCAACATTATAATTTCGACTTTCTTTTCGATTTTTAACAGCTTTAACTAGGGCTATAGAAAAATCATCTACACGATAGGCTAAGTTCGAATCAATCGTCCCCGTCGATCGATACAATAAAGAACTATGCTTCGTACCTGGATGTCTACCATAGGTTAGAAAGAAAGGCGAATAGTCAGTGCTATCAGAAGGTACAGTACGATACACATATATCACATTAGGCCAATGGGTTTCCTATAGATTAGCACGAGAATTAATTATTTTCCTCAAAATGCCTTTTATAGTCCTATGATATCTTTCCACCATACCATTCGACTGTGGATGATAAGGTGTCGTATGTCTTACCTCTACCCCTAATTCTTTAAAATGATTCATAATCAATTTATTTTTAAATTCTAACCCATTGTCTGAAATAAACATACAAGGTATTGCATGGTGAGGAATATAATCATTAAATTTATAATCATGAATCCCCTTCGATGATTTATCTGGCAATGTTTTATATTCAACCCAACCACTACAATGATCTATAATAGACAATAAATATCTATTACCACCAGTACTAACTGGATATGGACCAGATAGATCTGCAGCAATTACAATACCAGGTGCCTTAGGCAATGGCATTGATTGTGGATAAGCACGTGTGCGCTTACTACAGTTAACCACACAATTTGCACAATTGGTAATTAATCTATGGACATCTCCAGCCATACCAGGCCAACGAAAATGTTCCTGTAATCGTTGCAATGTTTTAGACATAGCCATATGACCTACCTCTGTATGAGCTATTTTTATTACAGAATTCCTGTATTTTTTTGGTAACACTAATCTAGGATACGTATCTTTCCTAGTAGGAGCTACTGTTGAATAAAGAAGATTATCCATTATCAAATAATTCTTTTCTTCATTCTCACCTAACGTATACTCTCTCATCTTTTTCTGTTCATTAATTACATCATTATATGACAGTTCATAGTGTTCAAAAGGAATTACCTGTTCTGCTAACAGTGAATCAAAAGCAAACATTTCTACTGGTTCCTTTGCTTCAGTATTAGGTCTCAATCTAGACAACATATCAGCCCAGACATTATCTACACCTTTCATATAAACAATTGGTGCTGAAAATTCTGCTAATAATACTGCCCATCGTTGTATACGTGTATTACAAATTTCTTTAGTGAAAAAACATTTCAATGGAGCATGATCTGTATAGATAGTAAATTCTGCACCGTATAAGTAAGGTCTTAATTTTACTAGAGCATAAATAATAGCAAATGCTTCCTTCTCTATAGTAGGATAATTACGTTGAGCAGGAGAAAATCTAGTACTGATTAAATGCACTGGTCTGTCTATTCCATTCTCATCCTCCTGCACCAATACAGCCCCTAAACTGTACTCAGAAGCATCTGTATACAGTTTATGTGAATTATAATGTATTATAATAATATAAATACGGAGCATGTACAAGGTTTATTCTATATGTATGTATTATTATTTATCAAATTATGTTATTTGGAGTCGTGCACCAACCCCGGTGAGGTGCGCGATTGGGGCGCCACCTGCCAGCGCCGGAAAATAGTGTCACTTCTATCACAATTTAATTTTTGTAGGTGGGCATATTTATCAGTCCCAGCCAGAGAACTAATAAAATAGATCTCAGCCCAACTCGTGTTGTGTCTACCTTCCCTGCCGTAGTGAATTTATATGGTTTAAAAGGATCAGGAAATTTCAACAGTACACAATCTAATAAGAGTGTTTTCAACTCATTCCATGCAATTTCACATTCCATAGTCCATTAAAAACTACATTTATTATAGTTAAATAAGTTATAGGAGCGACTACATCAGCATAATTAGGAATTAATTGTCTATAGTATCCTGCCGATCCTAATAATCGTCTTACTTCTTTTTTACTTGTCGGTGAAGCCATATCTCTTATTGCAGTAATTTTTTCAGGATCCGGTTTCAGTCCTGCTGAACATACAACATAACCTAAGAGTTTTACTTCAGTAACTCCAAATCACATTTAGATTCTTTAATAGTCATATTGTTACTTTCCAAGATAGTCAATATACTAGTCACATCTTTCTCATGACTCTCCTCATCTGGTGAATAAATAATAATATCATCTAAATAAATTAGACAACATTTACCTAAATGTTCTGCAAAAATTACATTCATCATTCTTTGGAATACTGCAGGTGCATTAGTTAATCCAAATTGCATACGCTTAAATTGAAACAATCCCATGTGTGTATTTATAGCTGTTTTAGGTCTGCTATCTTTATCTACCATTACCTGCCAATACCCTGATTTAAGGTCAATGGTGGTAAAAATTTTAGCACCATGCAACTGATCAAAAATGTCCTGTATCCTGGGTAAAGGATAAGCATCTTTAATAGTTACTGCATTTAATTTACGGTAGTCACCACAGAGACGTATAGTACCATCCTTCTTAGGCACTAAAGTAACTGGTGAAGCCCAAGGACTACAACTAGTTTCAATTATATCATCATCTAACATTTTATTTAATTCTTTTTCAACTATATGTCGCTTACTTAAAGGTATTCTATAAGGTCTTTGATTTAGTGGATATGCATTACCTGTGTCTATATGCATCTCAACTACCTTAATAGCTTTAAGTTTCTCATTAGAATCAGGAAATAACAAGGGAAAATGCTTTTTCCAATAGTCTACTTCTAGAACTATTCCTGCCATTTTTCTATCAATTAATTCTAAACTACTCCATGGATGTAAAATATCACATAAGGAAACAAATTTATTTCTGTAACAAATTTCTGCATCACACATTTCCATTATATCTGCCCCAATTAATAATTCAAAGGCCAATGATTCAACTCCAAAGAAAGGACATAACTTATCATAAATAGAAATATAAGTCATACCTAAAGTTGGAATTAAATGACCTGAGATTGATCTCAGTCTACTACCTGGATACAATTGTCTATGTGCTATTCCAATATCTAAAAAAAATGTAAATGCTTTTACATGTATTAAACTCTTAGCCGCACCTGAGTCTACAAGACCAGTTAATTTCACCTGATTAAATTCAATATCATTACTCGGACGAGTATCAAGTGCGCTATTTAGTTTCCCGAAGCAGTAGAGCTAATGTTACTACGCAGTAATTTTAAATGTGGACAATTTCTCATTAAATGCGGTTCATTACATACATAACAAGTCAAAGCATTACGACTAGCACGCTGTGTCTGTGGTTGATACACATGGTCTATTTTAGTAGCCGACGACTGCGTATGAGCAGTCGGCGTCGCTTTGCCATTGCTTCCTCGCTGTTGCTTTAACAGCGCATACTTTACTGTGTGCTCTCTGACTGAACTGGGTTTATTTTTAGATGTACTAGTCAATTGCCCCTTCGACGCTACGTTTACGCGCGGCGACTCAAGACGTCTGCCCGGTGCATAAGAATTTATACCGTACGGTGGCGCAACGTTTACCGCATGAATTTGTGCACGTGTACATTTATTTTCAGTTAGTGTTAAGCGTTCTACACACTTTCTTAGTGATTTTAGTTCATTCTGGAGCAACTTTAGAGCCTGACTCTCTTCTGATATCCCTGAACTAGCCTGAACCTTCCCAGTAGGAATACTTTTCGACAATTTAGAAGAATTAAAGTTTAAACTATCAACTTGACTAGTCATATTTAAATCTGTTAGTCGTGATTGTGCACATCGTTGCTGTCTCAATACAGACCTATCACTTAGTATAGCAAGAGTGAAAGTTTCTTCTAAAGATTCTGGTCTATTGGTTTCTACGTACCACATAGTGTTGTCATCTAATAATGAATCAAGAAACCTTGATAGCAAAATTTCAAAGGTGTCAGTCCCCAAGGTAGCAGAAGGTAGTTTCCATCCCTTACTTGCAGCAGTTTTAAACCGTTGGCAATATGCTGCCACTGTCTCACCCTCACTCTGTACCATAGTCATTACTATACTCTTCAAATGAGTCTTTTCATCTGCTGTTAAGAGAGTTTTAGCAATTTCTTCCTTAATATCATTCCATGACCTAGCACCTTTAGCTGTGAAAGCAGTGAATAACACTTCATGCAGTGTGCCCGTTGCATTAGAAAGTGCAAACCAAATTATGTCTAAGTCAGACACGTCAGCAAGAACCCCAATCCTCTCAATAAGATCTACCCACTCTCTTAATGCACCTCTGTCAGTACCATCTAGCATAGGCACAGACTTTCCATATGCTTTTAGAGCTCTTATTTTGGTTTCATTACTTTTATGTTCTAGACTAGCTAACTCACGTCTTTCTCTACGTTCTTCTCTTTGATAATCACCTTCAGCACGTTCAGTAACCTGTAGAATCCTTTCTTCATTTTTTTCAGCTATGTTCTCTATGCTATCAGCCATAAACTTAGTCCATGCTTCCAATTTATCACAATCTTCACTCAAAATTCCCAAATCTACTTGGTTTTCTAACCACAATCCAAATTGTTCACGTAAAGAATCTTCTTTTAATCGTGTTACAGGCATTGTGAGTTTATAGTGTGAGTGTGTTGTAGCAGTGTGTAGTACAAGTGTATTTAAATACAATATATAACTTACCACAAGTCAAATATTTGTTCACGCTATTGAAATCCTCCTTGTTGCGGGTCAATGGGAAATTTAGTGTGTTGCGCAAAGCGTGGTAGAAATAGAGTTAAAGAATTGTATCCAACCGATAGAAATTACCTGTAATGTAGTGGAAAAGTGAAAAGTCTCTCTCCATATGTATTAATACGCTCTAATCTACTCCAAGGTTAAAGAAAATTACCAAAAGTAATCCACTCCCAACTACCCACTCCCAACTCCCACTCCCAACCTATCCACTCCCAACTACCCACCAGTCGCAGTCTATGTCAAGTCCTTAAATCTCTGTACCTCACGAAATTTAGAATTTAAAATAGCATATCAAATTAAATGAAATAAAAACACTATGTATGTAATATAGTTTCTAAAAATAATTGTAGCACTAGCCCTAACGTCAAAAATGAAACAACATGTGCGTTGAAGTCACACCACATGCGTTCAAGTTACACCACGTGCGTTCAAATAACCAGCAGTCAACTAACAATTAAATAAAGAAATATAAATCTGTAGTTTATAAAACAAATAAAAAGAAAATGCTACCGAAACACACCGAAACTATTCAATAAGTCAATGCAGTCACTACTAATCAAATCTCGGTAGTTTCTCAAGTCGTGGTCGCCATTTTGTAAACGTGCCGGCTGGTGGTGTGGGTGGTGTGGACAAGTCAAATGAAAGCACTAGAGGTAATGAAGGAATTAAGAGTGAAAAGTAAGAGAGTGAGACTCTTCAATTTATTGACTTATATAGGCTTTTCAGAATACAAGATGGCCGTGGTCACATGATTCCATTCATCAATCACAGTACAATGCAGTGGTCACATGACTTAATCCTCCAATTAGAATACAATGCAGTGGTCAATGATCATAACAATACCATGTGGGGGGGAGGGGGCATGTGAGGTGACTCTTCCAAAGACTGTTCTTAGCCAAGCTCGGAAGTGACACTCCCTCCTTCCCATCCTGATATGACCTTAGATGTTGCTAGGACGTAAAACAACAACAAACAAACAAACACTCCCTCCAAAGACTATTCAATTATACAAATTCTATACTCAATGAATAATAGTTTACCAATTTCACACATCCTCCATATGCCTTTGGGTTTTTATATTTTCACATTTATCATTATATAGACAGTTTGTAATTTATTATAGTACTTCACCTCGGTTCACATGTATTAAATTGGACAATTTTACACCGTGTTTTTAAATTTTTCCACCTTACCCAAAGTCAATGTGATAAACATTGACTTGGTATCGATAAAAAACCAAAAAAAATTTAAGTTTGTGGTAGGTGTAAGAATCGACTTTGTATCATGGACATAAAACCCCAAACGGGTCAAAGTATTACATATGTCAATCACTGCTAAGTGGCATTCATTAGCCGTGCATGCTAGGATAAAGGAATCATCAATATAAGGAAACATAACGTGGCCTTTAGTGGCCATCTCAGCAAAAACCGGCTTCAACAATTTAGTGAAAAAACGAGGTGCACAAGCTAGGCCATTGGGTAAACAAGTAAATTGATACAATTGACCTCTCCAAACAAACCGAAGAAATTTTCGGTGGGTCTTATAAATAGGGACTGTGTAGTAAGCATCTTTCAGGTCCACGCTCGCCAGCCACGCGCCCGGCATAACTAGGTCTCGGGCTGTTTCTAACGAAAACATTTTGAAATGCTTATATTCTACTAAGGTATTAAGGGTTGTTAAATCAAGAATCATCCTGATATCCCCGTTAGGCTTTGGTCTAGAGAAAATATTAGAAATATATTCCCCATCTGTATGATGCACTGATTCAATAATACCTTTAGCCGCAAATTTTGTAACCTCTACCTGAAGCGCCAGATCCTCATCTCTACCTAGTCGGTAAGGAAAAGGTACTCTTGACTGGACAGGGGTTTCTATAAATGGAATAATGACCCCTCTAACTAAATCGAGCACCGTATGGTCAGTAGTCAACTTTTCCCATTCTTCATAGTGGTTTGAAATGTTACCCGCAGTAAAAGTGCTTACACTGGTGTGAAAGATAGGCTCTACTTGTTCCATGGCTTGGGGAACTGCCTCCGTGGGGGAGTGTCTCTCGTGAAGGGGCGATTCCCGTCGTTCCAGCCGTACCTATTCATGTGGCTGCGTCCCCTGGGCTGGTAGCCTTGGCTCCGGTTCGCGAAACGGCTGTTTTGTAGGCCGGTTCGCCGCCCATGAAAATCCGACCTGGATTTCTTGAACTTAGCCTGGTTGGTATCTTTTTTCCCATCCAGATGCTTCGACTGTTTGGCTGCCGTTTCCACCTGTTTGAAGAGCTACTGCAGCTGTCCCCCAAACATTTTAGTCTGGTCTAGAGGCTTTCCTTTGACCGGTTTAGGTGGCAAAAAGAGTGTGTACTCTTTGCCATCGTTGTCGACCACCTTCTTCGATGGTGCGACCTGTTTTCCTGCATCGGTGGTGAGGGACTTGAAAACGTTCTCGAACCTGAGGTACGAGAGGAAATTGCTTGTCACTGTAAGTGCAGCAATGGCCGAATTCATATCGGGGGTGACCATGGTGAATTTATTCCCTACCATCATGCGGTTGGCGACCGGCATGATAGCAGCGAGTGCTACTAACACACCCTTGTGGACAGAAAGGAGGCACGTCTCGAATTTCTTCCGGTCCTCGCTCATGGTCACATCCTCATCCATTTCTTTGATGGTTGCCTGCGGGATCCCTTTGATCCCGGTATACTTTTCAGCGAGCTTTGTAAGCGTTTCAGCAGGCTTAAAGGTGTCAAAATGGCCTCTCAAATTCTGACGCATCAAGTAGCAGGTGTTTATCCGTTTCTCCTTCACCGCCCTGATCTTCTTCTTAACTTTCTCGGTGATGTCGGCAAAAGTACCAGCATGCGGGTCATCCGACTCTGAGTCGGTTGTGGTGGAATCCTTAGAGGAGTCCGAGGAAGATGATTTAGCCTTCCTTTTCTTGGACTTAGATTTAGATTTTCTCCTTGTCTTCTTGACCTTCCTGACCTTATTTCTGGCCTTGTAATAATCGTCGCCCTCTGACAGATAATTGTTATTGGAGTGCTTACGCTTCCTTCCTAAAACCACCTCTGAGTCGGTAGTCTGTTGGTCAAACACGTCCTCCCATTTGGATGGTTCCGAAGGGGAGGCTTCCTTGGTGGCAGTTTTAGGTGGTGGTGACGGGAGGAGTTCTTGCAACTGTTGCCGAATGAGCCGCACCATCTGCTCCGTAGCATCGACATGGGTGGGCCTCTCAGGCGAACGGTCCCGTACATCTGCATCAACTCGGGACGGCCCTGCCTCAGGCGAGCGGTCCCGGGAGTAAGCTGAGTCGTGTGCAGGGGTCGCGTCACCATCACTCAACACGTGTGGCGCCCCTTTGCTACTCCGCTTCGCGGACATCTCGAGTCGTCTGAAATCCAAATAAATGAATTAGAACGTACTCAAGGAACACCAGAACACATGGAACAGTGCATAATGTGCATACAGCACTAAAGAGGGTATTAAAGCCGTATTTACATCGGTTTAAACCAGGCGTGGGTAAGCTAAAGGCATAACGAAAGCGCAACGTTCGGAAACCCGAGACGAAGCCGATCAAAGGGACGGGACCAGTGTAGGTAACCGGCCCACGCTCTCTGTGCCATACACTTCTCCTTCCCGTGATTTCAACATCAACGAAACGGAGAAAATGCTATAACACTCGGAGGTACGCCTCAGAAAAAACTAAATAACGACGAAATGGCTCCAGCCAACATGTCTCTCCGTTCGGCAACGGGCGGCAATAGCTAACACTAAGCGACGAAATGACTTCCGCCAACATGTCTCTCCGTTTGGCAACGGGCGGCAAAAACAAAATGGATGCTTCAAGAACTACAGCACCGAAGAAGCACATGGTCATAACCATTAAATACTAGAACAAATGACCTGTATATAATAACCATAGTGTGCTATAAACCTTCATACACAATTAATCACATTTCTGTATCGGTACTTACTGTAGAAATTGGTAAATCCTCGGTAAAAACTTGGTGAACAGCTTAGAACGTGTTGTCGACCTAAGCGGAATATGCTAATTGTTGAACCCGGATGTTGCTTCCTTCTCCCTCGACCATGAGTAGCCAGAGGCTTAGTACCGAGGTAAAATGCATAATTAATTATACATCCCATATTTCTTATAGCTAACTATTTGTTCTTTTTATAGTTCTTTACATTATATTATATTTTCAATCTACACACTCTGTGTGTCTCCGGTGTTCAGTTTTTTCCGAACATTTTCTTGCTTGTCCTAATCACAAATATAGTTTACAACTTAGTTTTGTTGAACGTTCGCATATATATATCCTGTTCCACTAGCACATGACGCATAGGTCAAGCTTGGCCATTGGTTTTAGTTTACACCCGTATCTGAAGGTTTTGATTGTTGTGTCTGGGGTGACTTGTTTTGTTGGTGTTGGTATGACGTGGTTCGTTGGTGCTATAAATACTTGCGATCTGGTTTGGTGTAGTATGTAGTTTGCATTATTGACTATCTGATATTCTCGGCCGGTATGGCCGGTGTTGCCTACTACTATGCCTTTTTGCCAGGTCCCTTTTCATTTTGATATTTCACTCTTTCCCCTATGGGGATGGTTTTGGGTGTTTTCCCAGCTGTTTTGTTGTCATAGTCTTTTTGTTTTTGTTCGATCGATTTTATTTGTGGCATTTTATCTGGTTGTATGTTTGGCAACATGTGTTGTTTGATTACCAGTATCGTGATCGGAGGAACTGCTCATCAGCAGTTGTGCTGGAGATGCTATGAAATCCCGTATTTGCGGGCCCCCGCCTACTATATATGCGGGCATTTAAATGCTATTGATGGCCGATCGAATTAGGTGGTAGACGAGGGTTGTGGTTACTTTCCTTATGCTCATTCATGTTATTTGCTGTACTGCTCAATACGGCTAAACTGCCCTAATATCCGGCATAAGGCATACTATCCTGCATAAGGCATACTATCCTGCATAAGGCATCTGGTTCAAAGTTAGCACTTTTTATATCTGTTTTAGATAAATTACCTGCTAGACACAACGCAACACACTATTCGAGTTCAGCACCAGCAGAAGTGTAGGTAGATAAGCGCTGATTGCTTAGTTTTATTCAGTTTATATATGTTTTTAGATACATACAACAGTGGATGTAAGAGACCTTTTCATTGGCTATTACACTCATGCACACCAGTCACTCCTCTCCCGCATGATCTCTCCCTAACATAGTTCACCATTGGCTGCTTTAGGGACTCACCCCCTCCCATCCAGCTCTGGCCGCCACCTAGTTTTCTGGGATTACATAACCTTTGGTGACAATGTGGCCGAGCGAGATAAGGGGGAGGGATTATGCTTTAAAGAGCATTGTTTCCCTCCCCCGGTGTGAGCATTATAAAGGGAGTACTGTTTCTTATTTAGTCATCTTGATATTCAATAGATACTTAATCAGATAATTGTACAACCTTCAGCACGTCCCTCTCTAGCCTCAGTGTGAGCCTTTAAAGCTAGCTTTTCAGGCACCCACTTGATGCTAGAGATAAACCCTGGAATAGTTGAAAATGTCTACCCCGCATTATATCTCCCAGCTTTTCCTTGAAGCGGTTCCATTCTTTAAATGTTGGTGTGCTTCTTTAATTATCGATGGATTTCCATTTCCCACTCTCAGATGACATTGATTTACTTTGACAGACAGAATTCCGGCCTTCTGGCACCCTTTTGCGGCTTCCGTCAGTTGACCGCCCACTTTGTGGGTATGTAGTTTGGGCGTTTGGTGCTTTCCAGTCGGGCAGCGCATTTCGCATGTGGTTGGTTACCCCACTGAGCACTATGCATGGCATGCGGTGTCATACCGGTCTTCTAACATACCCAATGGGTTTCCAAGGTTTTGAGCTGGTCTAACCGATCCTGCCAGGTCCTAAGCCGGAATTTGGCTGTTATCATCCATAGCATGTTTTGTTTGTCAACTTTGTAATCGATATAGCTATCTTGCATGCTTCGTCCCTTTCAACGATCTATATGTTCACGGCATTCAGCATCCTGAGCTTGGACTGTGTTAGCTTCCTTATCAACTGTTCCTTGTGTAACTATGAGTGTAAGTGTACCACTTTAAGTTTAGGTATTCATGATTACTAATATAGGCTTATCTAGATATATCTAGACTAATATAGGCTTACCTAGATATATCAATAATTAGCTATCTTGCATGCTTCATCCCTTTCAACGATCTATAAGTTCACAGCATTCAGGATCCTAAACTTGGCCTGTGTTAGCTTCCTTATCAACTGTACCTTGTGTAACTATGAGTGTAGGTGTTCCTCTTTATGTTTAGGTATTCATGATTACTAATATAGGCTTACCTAGTCCTGCCTTGGAAGCACACTGCATGTACCATCCTGATATTAGACTACATACTGGCTTCATTATCAACTGTTCATATCAAAGTGTTCATGATTATGTTTATGGGCTTACCTTAAACACATACTGTCTATGCCATCCTGATCTTGCACAGCTTGGTGTTCATGATTATAAGAATAGACCTACCTAGTCCCGCCTTAGGCACATATTGCTTATGCCATCGTGACCTTAGAAACACTGCATATACCATACTAATCTTAGACTAGGTATTAGCTTCCTTGTCAACTGTTCCTCGTATAACTATGAATGTAGGTGTATCCCTTTAAGTTTAAGTATTCATTATTATTGGTATGGGCTTATCTAGTCCTGCCTTAGAAACACACTGCATATACCATCCTGATCTTAGACTATGTATTAGCTCACTAGTCAACTGTTCCTTGTTTAACTGTGAATATAGGCCCATCCCTTTGAGCTTAGGCGTTCATGATTATAAGAATAGGCCTACCTAGTCCTGCCTTTGGCACATATTACTTATTGTTCATGGTTATGAGCATAGGCCTACCTAGTCCTGGATTGGAGGTTCACTGCATACACTGTCCTGAACTTAGAGTGTATTAGTTTCCTTATCAACTGTTCCTTGTATAACTATGAGTGTAGGTGTACCCCTTTAAGTCTAAGTATTCATTATTATTTCTTATATAGGCTTACCTAGTCCTGCCTTAGAAACACACTGCATAATCTATCCTGATATTGGACTACATGGTAGCTTCCTTATCAACTGTGTTCATATCAAAGTGTCCTGAGCAGCAAAGCAGTATTGGACCCCATACCACACACCCAACATCGACCAATCACCATCTTAATCACCACGGCTGTGACACCAACACAAACGCCATTCCGACGGCACTTCAACTTTAAAAAGGCCAACTGGAAAGCCTTCTCAACAGACCCAGACAAACACATCTGTGACATTGATCCATCCACGGAAAATTACGATCGCTTTGTGAAGGGTGATCATATGACAGCCAGAAAGCACATTCCATGGGGATGTAGAAAGAACTACGTTCCAGGACTCACCACCAACCTGGCAGAACAGTACAATGACTACATCCAGTTGTACGAACAAGACCCCTTCGCCACAGCTACCATCACGGCAGGAGACAAACTTGCACAGCCTTCTCAACAGACCTAGACAAACTCATCTGTGACATT
>JASIRB010000738.1:0-29628 GCA_030323885.1 Branchipolynoe longqiensis
AAATGCGTATTAATTGGCGCGCAATTCGCGTCCCATGGGGACGGTGTGTACTACAAGTTGCTTCTTGGATAATATGCAAAGTCTACACATATGTACAATAGATTACATTCGGTTATTTACATTTAGTGTGGACCTAAGTGTTTTTCGAAAGCAGGCCGCACAAGGATATATATATAATTTTATTATTATGGCATGTATTCTGCAGGTGTTACATGCTTTGTTTTAATTTAGATGAAATAGTTAAATTGGGTACACGTGTGCAAATTTGAAATAGTGGGGTATTATTCTTTCTCTTCCCGGCCTGGGGAACGTTTCCTGTGAGGAGGCAGGATGTTTTTTTTTTTATTTTGGTTAAATTTTTACTTGACTTTTTATTCAAGGAACCAAGGAATTAATTTCGCGAGTAATTTAGAACGTAGTTATTACAGCGATTTGCTCGACATAAGTAATTTGGAATATGGTATTTATAATAATGATCCCTCATTTCCGCCTGGCCTAGAGATATATTTTTTAATTTTAAATTTAAATTTTTTTTATTTTACATTTTGTTATGGATATATTATTAATTTAAGTTATATATATTTTTTTTTAAATCCCAATTTTAATGTTAATTTATAAACTGCCCGTTACGATTAAATTTTCTACTACCAGCTGCTGCCCTCAGAGAAAATTTATGACTAACGACATAGGAAGGATATAATTATTAGCTAATTTAGCGATTATAAAATTGTTAAATCTGATCCTCTGTGTTACCTAATTATAAGATATTTATATGCGGGGTGTGAAAAGTTTAGTGTAATTGTGCTAACTTGACATAATAGATGATACCCTTTGCGCCCCAACCGAAATCCCGGAATGTATATGTGCCCCAAACGATACCCATTGTGGTGCCCTGGAGCGAGAGATGAAGATGGCTGGGTTCGCGAGGGTACGCCGTCCAGGTCCAACGCGTGCCGCGCCTTGGTGAATGGGGGCGTGGTCCTGGAATGCGCCTGGTTTCCCCCCGCGAAACCCGCGCACGACTCCTGGTGGTTGTCGCGGCTCCCGGGGCAGTGTAGTATTGTGAAATTATGCACATGGAAGTTAAAGGAAAAGAGAGAATATTAATACACAAGTTATGGTTTAGCAGAGGATCAGACTTATTAGAATGTAGAATATGGAATAATTATGTTAATATGTTTAAACCCGTCCCTAATTTTGAAAATTGATTATATGATGTTAATTATGCGAAATTCTAGGCTGAGCCTTAGTACATTATGCATAGCTGGTACGCATTTATATATTGTTTTAGGAGTAGCAATATTTATCGTTAACGTACTCTATTTAAGTGGAGCACGTGTCGACCATAGGCTAAGCCTCTTTACTGTACACATATTTGATTACGCGTTTGAATATTGTAGGTGACCTCAATATTTTACGGTTACGTATTATAATAAAATACATTATTAATTATAGGCCTAGCCTATTCACGGTGGGGATTACTTTCCCCTTAATCGTCAGGAAGCCCTTCCTGGAGCTCGGTTGAGTGGGGCTCGCAGGCAGGCGGTGATCCGGCCCTTGGTTCCGGGATTTCGTCGGTATCCATATTTACCGAACATACTGTTATATCGGAGATCGCATCCGAATACTCTCCCTCCTCGTCGGAGGTAAAAATCAGGGGAGTTTCGCTGAGGGGGGCGGGCCCTCCAGGAGTTACCGGTAAGGTGAACGGTGACAACTGTTCGAGGTCGTCGTGCTCTGGTGCTAACAACGGCGTCGTGATACGTGAAGCCGGCGCCAATTGCGCGCAGTCACGTGCGGACTGTTCGTTAAAAACTTTGCAGGAATCTGCAAAACTACTCAGCGACGACTCGACATTAATCTGCGGGGGATAGACAATAGGATCCCTCGGCGTGAGGTGAATCTAGTAATCTGGGGGGTGGTGTGCTGTTGGGGGCCTACGTACGTTCCCGCCATCACAGGTGGAAGCGGACGATTTCCGCCCTCAGGGGGGAGGGGTGAGGGGAGCTAGGTGGAAAGCGGTAACGAATTCCTCACATCATAGGGGGTGCGGACTACAGGGTAGCTACGGGCCGTTTGAACGAGTTTCGTGACAAAGCAAATCTGGGCTTTTGCCAAACGGCTGACCTCGTGTGCTCTTAGGCTCTGGTCTGTTTTTTTTTCCCCTTATGGGAAACCATGGGGGGCGCGTTTTGCGTACGCGGAACGTAGGGTCCCAAGGGCTTGACTGTGGCGCTCCCCGGGATCCATTTTACTTGAGCAGCTGGCGCAGCAGAGGAAGTAGATTCCTCTGCCACATTCGCTGAATGGTCTCCAGAAGCAGAGACCCGCGCGGTTTCCGTACTGCCAGTGAAGTACGGACGGAGGACGGACTGTGGGACGCCGGAAAAATCCAAAGTCTCAAAAGTGCCATCCCACTGCAGGGCGGATACGCCGAACCTGAAGTTGAACTTCATGTTCATTTCCTCCCATTGGTGGAGCTGCCGATCATAATGATCCATCATAAAGCGGTAACGATCGTCGGCCGCCTTGACTTGGGCTTTCGCCTCCGCCTTAGTCTCCTCAATCTCTTTTTGAGAAGTTTCCCACATCGTCTGCGCGCAAGTCACTTTGACTGCGTCCAGACGATTTACCCAGAAAGTGGACATGGAACTTACCATATTCATGTAAAATTCCATTGTCTCAATGGATTCCGGCCCTGCGTCCCGTGCGAGGACCTCATGGACCGAAGGCGGTAAGCAATTATAACGCTCTATAAGGCGCTTCTTTGCAGCCGGGGACAAATCCGGCTGGAATGGAGCGTCTCCACTAGTGGATGGCTGCGCGTCGGTTGAAGCCGCGGTGGCCATCTCGGAAGCTTGTCGCTTTGAGTCGCGACGGAGCGAGGCGGGAATGGGTCCCACTGTCGGCAGTGTAGGATCCAAGGGTTTAGTGCCCTTGCGTTTCGCAGGTTGGGTGGGCGCCGGTATCGGGGAAGGGGCTGCCGCGGGCTTAGGTCGAAGGGCGGCCAAGCGCGCACTTTCCTTCTCCCCAAACTGTTGCAGTTCCTCGCCGCGCGCAATTTGCGCCGCGGTCCGTTCGAGAGGCGGGTCCCCTGTGGGAGGATCCACCACCGCTGAGGCATAAGAAATACCTGACTCGACTTTATCCGCTCTAAAGGGGCGGGGTTGTGGGGGCTGGGGACGGCCTCGGCGGGACCTGTGGCCGCGGCCCCCGGACGTGATAGGACGGGTAACGATACCGTCCTCTCTATCTAACTTTTCTTGAAGACGGCGTCTGCCTGCGGAAAAATAAGCTTTTTCGCCTAAGGTGACGCCTCCGTATATGCACACTGCTACAGTGTGCGCAGATATCGGCAATCGCAAAGTCTCGGCGAGAATTTGGCGGCCGCGTTCGGCATTGAACTCCGGAATGAAAGTATACCGACAATTATCCGACAAGGCCGGATCCTGAGCTACATGCGCCAATTTCCTTATGGTGGATTGCGGGCGCTTATGACCCGACTTGGCGCAAATTCCGTACGACATTAAATGGCGTAACATTAAACCCCTTCGGTTAGTAGAGAAGGGTTTACCCGTCGACTTAGTGAACGGGCACGCTGCGGAACGGTGGTCGTCGCACGACCATTTCGGCACAGTATACAAATGCTCCTCACAAATGTGACGAGCCAATACATCCCAACGCCTATAGCGGCGGTTAGGGTGTTTTAAGTTTTCCGGTAATGCGCTGGCGCGTTCCAGGAAATATTTACAAAACAGACACTTGTCTTTTGGGCGGAAAGTATGCCTAACAAATTTCAAGTGGGAAATATCTTGCGGCCGATAAGGCGACTTAGCTAAACCATGCACCGCAGTGATGATTCTGTGGATACGCTGCACATAGGGCTGAAGGCCGGATTGATGATCATCTACCCAGTCCTCTACATCTGAATCCTCCCCATTTTCCCGTTGGACAGGGGGGAGGCGCAATTTGCATCGGCCAGTAGGTGTTGGGGGCAACATATACATAGCTAATGACCGGTTTGGGCGTGGGGGGTCGAAATATCTCTCCCCCAGTACAGATTCCTGCAACATACCCAATTCAGCTGCCTTCCTTATAGGGACAGAACCAAGACTGCGTTTATTGTAACCGCAATTTACTAAGTGGGGATACCTCTCAGGAATAGTAGCAACTGGGATATCGCTATCCCATTGTAACTCACCCTTCTCAAGCCGGTCGAGACGAAGTGCCATCGTACCGTAAAGTGGGTCCAAAGTTGGGTCAGCAGGTGGTGTATCCTCCTCATCTGACACGTAATCCCTTGTCACAGCCTTTGATGTTGTGGCAGGAATTTTTCCTTCCGCCTCCCGTGGGGAAGGGTTTCGCGCAGCTACACGTTCCGACGACCGTTTTCGTGGTGAACGTCTCACTGCCTCTGCTTTAGAAAGTCGAACATTAGACGACTTACCTGAAGATGAGGGGGTAGGCTCATCTTCTTGATCATGATCCTTCAGGCGCCGATTGGTGACCAAAGTGAATTCCTCCTCAGTCACCATGGGGCTGACGTGAGGAGCGGTTGTCTCGCTGTCAGCCCACGAGGTGGGCACAGACTGACTACAGGATGCTTCCTTGGCCGGAGCCGCGGAAGCGTCGTCTATCACCAGTGACAGACCTTCGGCCAGTCTCACCTCAGGTGTGAGGAGATTCCAGTCGCGAACTGTAAACACCGATATCCTACCGGTGCTTTTTTGCAACACGTTGCATACTAGAGGGTTTTGGTCGGGACCCTTACCCGAACCTCCTTTGGCGGAGGTGGCCGATTCCATGCCCGACCGCTCGCGCGATCAGGCCTGTCCCCCGGCCGATAATCAGTACCACTGATTTGTTAGTGACTTGTTGTGTAAATAACCGATTAGCTCAAAACGCGCACTCACAGTCCCCCTCACTAAGGTAGCTGCCTACCCGTGAGAGTACCCAGCCTATTAGAAAATAGACTGGCAAAACCGACGAGTGTGCCGAGAAGGTTGGTGGAGTCTGCACTCAGTGGAAGCCGAGTGAAGACTGAAGTTCCGTACGGCCTTGCTAGCCACAAGTGCGCGGCAGCGCGTTCCTGCTAGCCGTCGACCAATGGCAGACTCGCGTTTAGGCGGGAAAACCCGAGTTGACCCGGTTCCCGCGCAAATTAGGTCACGGAGGGCCTTAGTTCCCCATGGCAACGGGGCCGCCTGCACCAAGCTTTCCCTTTTTGGAACGAATCCATTCGATCACAGAAGTCGTGTATTGCGCTGACATTTACCCTAATACAGTGTTTACAATTTATAAAAGGGGCGATTAGGGGCTCTAATCGTTAGTCAGCGCATTTACGAACTTATATATATATTTTTTTTTTTCCGACAAATTTAATACGAATTTTATCGATAAAGGCTTACTTACGTAATTTTACGTAGCCGAAAGGGTGTTAACAACTCGACCCGTTCGTAATATCACCAACACGGGTTCAGTTTTGTTTAGAATTAATCCGGTTGATCATAGTACGAATAAGGGTGTTGGGGAGCTGAAACCCAGATTACCTTGAGTACATATCAACCGTATATCCATTTTAATTTGTTAAGATATAGTGTTGATACGTAAATAATATCTTTTTTTTTTACGGGTTGTTTTTATCACCCACTGATTACGCCGGGCTTGTTTACATTCACGTATCACCTTTATCGCTTCCTCCTAGAGGAGCGATTATTCGTATTAAGATAGTACACTTATAGTGCATGTCATGTAATACTTGGTTTATTTATTTATTTTATCACGCATTTCTTGTTAGTTATAGTTATATTTTGGAATGTTCGTCAAAATAAACGCCATTCCATGACGTCACACGCAGATAGTCCCCTGTGACAGTTCCGAGGGATTTATACGCCACCCTGAACTTTGCGTAAAACGCGTACGTCCCCATCACTACCTACCAATGCGCCGTGCGCAAATTGCGTGCTGGACTTTACAATAAAATTTCCTGACCTAACAGAAATGGCTTCCAGTATTTATTTTCTCCCGTTCTCCTCAATCTGCTAAATGCTGTACACTCACTCCCTTTCGGAAATAAATACAAAATAACAAACGTAAAGGTTACGACGTACCGCGGCACTGGTACCAGCTGACTATTGCAGAGACTGGGTGCACGGGCGCGTTGGCTTGGGGCACAGTGTAACTGCTGCCACTGACAAGACAACACGCCCAATTTACACTGCCATAACGTTTGTAAACCACGCACCAAAAAAAAAATGCGCGTCGCAGTCATCTGCGATTCCAGGGGGTCAGGGCTCCAACACCAGCTCGACCGGCTCGTGGAGGAGCAGCAGTTCCGCGTCTTCACGCACCCTGGAAAGGGATATAGTGAAGCGATGCGGCTGTCACTGACAGGGATACGGTACGTGAAATTCTAAAAAAAAATCGCTGGTCAGAACGCAATGTTTACATTTACTTTTATTAAAGCTTGTCTACTCACGCAATTTCCTCAACTGCATAATCGATAAGAAAAAAAATTATATACCAATACCGGCAATATTTTAGGTTCGATATTTATTTCAGAGGAATTTCGACCGGAAAACCGTCTCCGTGGCCGCCGGCTTTTTGTGACGTGATCGTTACGAACCGGGACCCAGACGTACCCGTTGACGACAAACGGCGTCGGCACTACAGCCGAACTCCGTCGAGATCACTCGTGGAAATAAGCTGGGGGTGCAGAGAGGGAGGAGTCCCTCGCACCATCACTTCACACCGTCTACTACGGGGAGGTCGCGATCGCTCACTGAAACTCCGGAGCGTCAACCTAGTGAGACGCCACACATTAACCGGCCTTCCGGACGGAGGTGAGAGAGAACGGGTGACACTGCAGTACAAGGCGTACCATGCAGGGGCGCATACAATAATCCGTCGCCATATTCACGGAGATCAGGTGAGCCGTTGTTCCGGCGTGGCCGGAAGGAAACCCTTTTGAGTACGACTCTAATTAAGTTAACCATCTTAGATTTCCGTGTCTCATCCGAGTGGGAAAGGAAACCCTGAAAAGCCATGGTTTACTTTGCTCTATAATGCTGATGGTATTACCGATGTATTCCCTTGCAAATTAGTCACCTTTTATTTCCCGCAGGAGACCATCGACCACACATTGATCCTGTACAATGACGTCGTCCGGCGGCTGAATGCCGAGGCCGGTCAGCCTACCCCCGATCTCGCCGCCACCATCACGTTTCGGGGGGCGACGTATTACGAGAGGCTGGTGGACGGCGTGCACGCGACGGGCGGCACGAAGAAGAGGTGGGCCCGGTGTATCGCCTCTTGCGTGCGGGCCGCCCACCAGGAAGCCTGAGTAATTTTTTGTTTCCCCTTTTTTTAGTTTACTTTTTTTTACTTGGCTTTTTAATTTAAATAAATTTTTGGAAAATTACCATTTATTGTCGTTGTTATGTTGTGTATGTACAGTACTTTTTAATTTTGGATGTACATATTCGGTAATTCTTTGATTTGGGTCTATGTCATAGCTGAACCATCGATAGCTGGCCTAGCCCACGATTTAAGTAACATGTCGCAAAATTACCCCCTACGTACGCATTTTACTGATGGTGTTCTTATGGCGTATGGGAACGCATTTTTGGTTGGTCTATACCCTAGCCAAACTTTTATCAACGTACGCATTTTACTATTGGTGTTTCTATTGTATACGCATGCTGATGTTGCACCTCTTGGGGGGCCGGTGGTATGTATTATATAATTTCGCCTCCCCAGTCAACAACTGGTACGGAATTGTCTCTCAAGTAAGTTAGTGAGCCTTATAGGAGGGGTCCTATAACTTAAATGTGTATCGTAAGTAAAAGTCGTGAGAGAGCGTTTTCCTTACTCTGGTATTATAAGTATGGCATAAACTGGTATATAAAATATAACATAAACCGATGCCATTCGTAATTTGATCCACCCCGAGTTCTGACTACTAAATGTTAACGGTTGCTCGACCCGGCGCTTGGTTCACCGCGGGTGGTGGAAACCAACAGCTGTGTCTCATCCGGAGATTGCGCCGTATCGGGTTTCCGCGCCAAGTCGGCGTTAATTAATTTATCGCCGTCTTTCAGGTCCGGCGGAAACCGCCCGGTGTACAATTTCAAACGTCCCGTATTTGATTTACGAGCGGCAGATAACGCCGTCTTAATTATAACCGTGGTATCGGATATGACCTCAGTAATCTTCCAAGGCCCGTCCCAGTTTGGTGCGAGTTTAATATGTGCCGTGGGAGCATGGTACCTTAACACCAAGTCACCCACTGCAAACCGTGGAAAGTCAGCATTCCCATAAGAATTTTTATTTCTTTGAATACTTTTCTCGGTGCTATTACGAACCCTGCCGTACGCATTGTGGAAACAGCACTCCAACCATCGGACGAAAGCCGGTGTGCAAGAGTCGTCTGAATGTTTATCTAAGACTCCAAATTGCAAATCACAGGGTAGGCGTAATTCCTCCCCAAACACTAGCGTATTAGGAGTTACCCCAGTAGCGGCGTGTACGGTGCAATTATATGCGTGTGCTACATACTTAGCATGTAAATCCCAATCGCTCTGATCTTCATTGACCATGCAGGCCAGAGCAGAAATTAAGGTTCGATTAAACCGTTCCACTAAACCATTGGATCTGGGACAGTAGGGGTTTGTGCGGGTTTTATAGCAGCCTATCAGTTTGAGCATAGTCTGGAATAATTCCGACTCGAACTCCCTGCCCTGATCTGAGTGTAATATAAGGGGAGCCCCAAAAGTCAGTATCCAGTTATCCACTAACGCTTGCGCGGCCACTGCCGCCGTTTGGTTACATAACGGGTAGACTTGTACGTATTTAGTAAAGTGGTCCTGTACTACCAACATCACCAGATTATCCCGGTTAGTGCGCTTAAATCCTGAGACGAAGTCACAGGATAGGCGCCCCCAACGTTGGCCTGTCATTTGTTGCTGTATCGGCATCTTAGCCATTCCCAGCCCTGGCTTAATGAGCGCGCATCTCGGGCAGGATTTAACCCAATCGCGCACACGCGAATTCATGCCTGGCCAGTAATATCGCGTGCGTATTTTGTCTAGAGTTCTCTCCCTTCCAAAATGCGCAGCGGTTGGATGGCTGTGGCAGAATATTAGTATGTCCTCTCGTAAGAGGAAAGGTATAACGAGTTGTTGATGAGTTATGAGAGAATGGGGGTCGAGCGCATTCCTGCATAACACACCATTCAATACGGTTAACTGTTCCCATTGGTTTAACAATTTAATAGTTTCTGTATTTTCCGCACTCACGAGATCCTTAGGAGGTCTCACCGTATGCGCATTTAACAAAGAAATAACGGTGGAGCATGTCACGTCTGCTGCCTGAGCCTGACGCAATTCATCTTGTGTCCAGAAATGGAAGCTACTTTCCTCTTCAGGATCCCGACGTAAGGATGCAACCACCGCTGAATGAGCCCCACAATCGTCACATTCCGGTATGCCACAACGACGTACAGGAATGCGACTAAGCGCGTCTGCGTTAATATGTTGAGGGCCGGGTCGATAAGTAATTTGCGTATTGGTGAGGCCAAATTCTGACAACCAAGCCAACCAACGCCCTATCATACCCTCAGCCTCCTTAAAATTGAGTAACCATTTTAATGAATGATGGTCAGTACGGATCTGGAATTCAGAATCCCAAAAATAATGACGCCATTTTTTAGTGTATACGACTATCGCCATTAATTGCCTTTTTGTCGTACAATAACGGCGTTGACAGGCATTTAGCCTATTGCTGGCAAAGGTAATGGGTACTTCAACCTCGTCTTGCACCTGACTTAATGCGCCTGCTATGGCAAATGCGCTAGCGTCAGTGTCCAAGATAAATTGTCCACTCGGCCGTGGGTACCCTAGTACTGGTGTATCGGCGAAAAGCCGTTTTAGGTCAGTGAACGCCGTTTCCTGTGGTATATCCCATGCAAAGATTTGCGTGCTAACATTAGCCACATCCTGTATGGGAGCGACTACATCGGCAAAATGGGGAATGAAATCTCGATAATAGGAAGCAAATCCCAGCAAACTTTTCGTCTCTTTAGGGGACTTAGGCGCTGGCCAATTGGTTACAGCCTCAATCTTTTTAGGATCAGCTTTTATACCTTCACTAGAAACAATTCTACCCAAATATTCAGTTTCTTTACGGAATAGATGACATTTGGACGGTTTAAGTTTTAATTTAAATTTGCGAAGTCTTAGAAAAACTTCTCGTAAATGCGAACGACATGTGGAAACGGTGTCACCGAATATTATAATGTCGTCTAAGTATACTAAACAGTGAGTAAACAGCAGACCATTTAACATCTCCGCCATCATTTTCTCAAAGGTGGCGGGAGCATTACATAGACCAAAGGGCATTACCTTCCACTCATATAGACCTATATGAGTCGTGAAAGCAGTTTTCTCACGGTCATCGTGTTGCATCGTGACTTGATGGTATCCAGATTGAAGATCCAAAGTGCAGAACCACTTATTTCCTCCCAAACTATCCAAGCTCTCGTCTATCCGCGGTAATGGGTACGCATTTTTCCGCGTCATAGCATTTAACTTGCGATAATCTATACAAAATCGCCACGTCCCATCCTTTTTGGTATGGACGGGCGAACTATAAGGACTTGTACTATCCGTAATGATCCCTGCCGCCAACATCTTGGCAACCTCGTCCTCCAGGGCTTGTTTCTTGGAGTCCATTAGCCTACGGTAGGGTATCCTAAAGGGGGCGTTGTCTCCGACATCTATATGGTGTTGTACGACATCCGTCCACCCCAGTTTAGCATCCGGTTTTGCGAATATATCGCAAAATTCAAAGAGAAATTGTGCGATCCTCTTTTTATCTTCCGCGTGCTCGAAATGCGTGGCCTCCGCCATCGCTAGTATGAAGTCAGGAATTTGCGGCAGGCCCGCAAATTGCGTCCTGTCAACGGGAAAAACCGGTTCTGGGGATCCTCCAAATCCCTCCACGCCACGCTCTCTTTTGAGTAAGTCAAACACCATGGCGGCCGTAGGACTATTTATGGAACCATGTGATCTGGCTTCAGAGGCGTTGCCAATGACCTGGCCTCGCCGCAAATGGACGCAATCATCTGTAGTGTTACAGAGTGGTAGCACAGCACCTTCTGCACCACAAATTAACGAGGGAGCCGCTGTGACTCCCATACAACTGAGCACTTCAGGGTCGGGTTCAATTAAGCACTGACCCTTCCCTTCTATACGTCTGGTTGAAATTAATGCCACCACTGTTTGGTGCGCATTTAATGTAACATCTTCTGCCAGGCACGCAAGACCGCAGTCTGTTCGTAGCTGACAGTGTGTGACCAAGTTATAAGGTTGCAGAATTTCCAGCAGCCCATTATGGGGTGAAAGACTGGCTTCATAAAATGACATCCAATCGCTCCCCAGAATACCATCCTCTGGTATGTCCACTATCAACACTGATGAGTAAAATATCTGATTGGCGATACCCAGCGGGATATCCGTACAACCAAATTGTGGGATTACTAGTCCAGTCACACTTAAAGGCCTCATGTCGGAGACCAAATTACGCGTATTCAGGTTGAGATTATCAAAGAATCCTTTTCCTATCACGGACATGGCCGCCCCGGTATCAATAAGGAAGAATCCATTGGATCCTCTAATGTTGATGGGGACATACCATCTTTTCCCATTTAGTGGGAAAATGTTCATGGCGAACTGGTCTCTTTCATCCACGTTGTGTAGGTTGAGACCAGTTCTCTCTAAAATATAGTCCATACACGGATCGGACTCAGGGCTGCGCGCATTTTGCGCGCACATTGAACGCATCCCAGCCAAGAAAACCTGGCGGACGCTGATAGTACATGTAGACGGTGTAGGCACACTGTGCACATGGCACGAATCTGATGGGAGATTGTGCGCAAGGGGTTTAGCACAACTCTCAACAGATGCGCTGGGAAGGTTCCCCCGTACAATAATAGCTGACAACACTTCCGGCGTTGCAGCTGGCACTAATTTAAAAAATCAGTATCGGACAAGAACTCGGGAGATCCCGATTCATGGTGAACGGCAGCAACAGCGCTATGGTTAGGCGCGAATTGCCTGCCTGTGGGCGCAATTTGCTTGCTCCCATGCACATTGTTCGTGACAGGGCGCGCGATTTGTGTATTGTCGCGCGCATTATTTTTGCCGCTGGCTGCTTGTAGCCTGGCTAATAGTTCCGGAACATGGCGCGAATTATCGCACCCTTTACGGACTCCATCCACCATAGCCTGCTCTAAGGAACGAGGCTGTGACAAAGGACACTCATACGCCATGTGACCAAAGTCCCGGCATCTAAAACATTCAATCCTCCCGGAATTCCGAGAGCGATTCGGGCGGTTCGGTTGAAACGCCCTTTGCGATCTACCCTGCAGATCAGGATTATAGTGTGAACGCCTATTGGGCCATTCGCGCTTGTTAGCGTTACCCTGTTGGGTATTCTGTGAAGTCTGCCCGTTATAGGCGCAAATTCCTGTATCCACTGTATCATATGGATTGTCGTACGGCAAGTCTGTCCCGGCGGAAGTAATTTCCGCCACCGTGCAGTTACGTGGGGTCATACGCGCTTTTGCCGCGTGATCCCTTAACATTTGATAAATATCCTCCATGGTGTGTCTACCCGGAGACCATTGCTTTAAAATCATGTCGCGTTCCTCCCGGTCGCGCAAACCATGAATGAACACTGCCACTGTTTTGCGCGCGATTAAATCGCGCGACATTCCACATCCTTGTCCAGCTTTCCTGGCCTCAGACTCTAGCATCATCCCGTAGTAGACGGAAATTGCCGAGTCTGACGGACGTTGGAATCTCTTCTCAAAGAGTTCCCATTTCGATAAGGGATCCATTCCCTGGAATTGCCAAGCCAGCGCTTCCACCAATTCATCTAAGGTGGCGCAATTATCTTGCTCCCACCTATCCACAGCCAACTGACCTGGACCATCTTGTAACAAGTGGATCAGGCGCGTGAGCGCAGTGGTCTCATTCCACCGGTTCACGGACATCGCCTTACTAAATTTTTCCCACCAAGTCTCCCAGTCTTGGTTTATTCCGTCAAACGGGGGAACTTCCACAGCCCTAACCCTTGCGGGCTGGTACTCCTCTTGCACGCTTATATTTTGGTCGCGCAAATACAGGGATCGGTATACCGCTGAGGCACCGATCCCAGGGGTGATAGTGGATGCCTCCATTACCGCCCGGCGAATGGCTGGGTTCGTCTTTATGAGTTCCCGTTCTGCACCGGTGTAGCGGTATGCAGCAAAAGAGTCGGCACTCGCGTTTTGCGCGCAGCCGTCGACGGGCGTATTCTGCCCCGCTGGAGGTGAGGGAGCCGTGCGCGCACAGCCTCCCGCGTTAGACGCGTTCACATTGGCGCTGCTAGGAGGGCCAAGCTTTGCTTGCCGTTGGATTGCTTTTAACACTTCCTCAGAACCCCCGGGGTTTTGCTGCGCTTTTATATCGCCGCCAGCAAATTGTTGCCATTGGGCATTCAGCTCATTTTCGCGCGTGAGGATTTCCCTCTCACGCTTTTGTAACGCATTTAGTTGCTCCCGTTGCACGGAATGTTGCGCGGCAGGTATCATGTACGACAAGTCCATGACTGGGGGCGGAAGAGACAGGGTCGGAGTAGCACCCGTCCTCTCTTTCGGAAGGAAAGAGAAGAGGCTGCCTTCCTCGCGAGTGACCTGTAATGACATTTGCGCGCCTTTGGCGGCTTCAGGATTTTGCGCGGGCGCAAATTGCGTATCAACCACAGCTTTTCCAGGAGTTCCTGGATTAGCCGTTACAGTAAGGGGCGAAACCCCGGCAGGTCGGACTGGGTCCGCCATCACGGTAAGGGGGGATACCCCGGTACTTCGAACACTGTCCGAATCAATTATGGAGACGCCATCCAAGGATTGCGCCTCCCCATCGCCCTTTTCCTCCCCCCCAGATGCTGCGGATCGCAAGCAACTGCGGCGGGCGGAAATAGGGATCTCGCTGGGTTCCTTCCGCCTTGCCAGCTCGCGAGCCTAGTAGACTGCGAGCTGACTTGTCTGGCTTCTTGAACCCCTAAAACCAACAGAAATGCCAAATTTCACTGATATCAAAAAGTAATAAACAATTTATCTGAAATTTTGAATTTTACCTTGTTGTTACCCTGAATTAATGTTGAAACGAAGATACGTGTAGAAAAGAAGTTACAGAATTACGGTATTAAGTTTGTAAAAAGAAACCCGAAACAATGTACTAAAATTTGTGAAAAATGCTCCGAAAATTGTCCGAATAAAATGATAAAGAATAAAATTGAGCAGCTGAAAGAAATTAACCGCTCTGTGCCCAGATAGAACAGCTCCTTGATTTCAGTTATTTTCTCGCTATCACCAACGGTTAATTATAGAAATACGCGAAATTTAGAAGGTTCTTATATAAAAATTTGAGTAAAAGAAAGATGCCGAACACGAAGGAGATAAAGAAATAAATGCTACTGAAAGAATTATTAGACGTAACTACAGGAAAAAGAGTGAAAAACTAGCACGTAACGAAAACCGACCAAACAGTCTGGCAGACGTTGACACACTGCCCTAATGTTCCAATAACGCTTTCTGACGTCGTCTCCTGTGCCAGCGACGCGCGATGTCGCTAGGTAACGATGGAACTAAGAAAAACATGCGGCTAGCACAAGCAAACTGCGAAGATTCACTAAAAATAGGCCGGCATTTAATGTCGGAGAACCGCAGCAGCAATTTTAATTTAAAACTCTAACCAAATATAATGCACGTATAGCCTAGTATCGGGATAGCTAGTCCACGTCCTGTATGCCTCCTCCAGTCGGAGCGACACAAGGGTACGCCATTATTGTGCATCTAACGCTCCTCAGGCCACGATTTGCGCAGATGTTTTAACCGCGGATTCAAGGCTCGCCCCTCGCTGGTTGTTTAAACTACTAATTAATTAAGGCTAGCCGCAAAATATAACAAGTATACCACGTGGGTGAAGTTATCATTCGCAATGATGCTACCCCGGTACGCCGTAAACTGTCAATATCACGCAATGGAACATGAAGACAGTGACCGTGTGTCGCTGTCACAATGCGTACGCGCTGTCACTTCTGACAACACGCCGTTATTTATATAAGATTCGCGTATCGAAAGTGAACTAAAAGGTATTACACTCCTTACTAATCCTGGTCACGGCACCAGTTTAACCGTTCGGCCTAATCCGCCCCCGCCTAAGGCGAGCCTAACGTGTTAATGTTATGTAATATTATGTAATAATTTCCATGTGAAATTCCTGAGCCTGCCGCGGGCTGCTGCGGCTCCTCCTCCCGTCTGCAGTTAGTCCGTCGCCGTCGGTGTCCGCCCCGCGCTAAAGGCGGCCAGCCAGAGTTTCATCTACATACGCAATTCGCCGACGAGCGCGCTTATAGGCCTAAAGTTTCCCTACTTCCATAAGTTAGGTTCTTTCAACTAGCTGGCTGTCCCCTTCGCATTTCGGTATATTAATTGTGTTACTGAATAATTCCAGGAGTACGCGTACGGCTAGGGATGCCGCCGCTGTCACTGATAATCAGTTCTAAGTTAATGTCGTTAATTTCCGCCATAAAGTAACACTACGTTAAATTCTGTTATAGTTTGTCATTATATTCCCGCAGATGGGTTAAGTAACTGCATAAGGCCTGTTTAGGCTTAAGGCCCCTACTTACATATGAAACAATCGAATATCAGGTTTTCCATAGCGGTTAATCTATAATAATACTGGAGGATAGTAAAGAATGCAAGGAACGTCTCAGTCCACCATCACAAGAGCTCACGACTTTATTCTTACCGTAACTAACAAGGATACCAGCGAAATATGCATACCTATCAAAGGCGCTAATAACTCCCTTTCCCTCCCGTGTGGTTTGATTACATTAGTTTTAGAATTTAGATAAGAAAAAGACCAAATATCGGCTGAAATGACAGAGCGCGAATAAACACGTCTGCCGGGTCAGGCCCCGAACGCCCGACCTTCTTTCGTTGCTTAGCTAGTCGCTAAGCAACGCTTTACCCCCGCGAACCATCGCGTGCACATGCGGAAGCAATTTGCGCGCCCGTTGGACGAGTGCGCAAATTGCTCAAGGCGAGTAGACATGCCCACTTCACCTTCCATTGGGCGTCTCGCTGGTGGGCCGTGACATGTATCACCTGCCCCTTTGCGGTGCAGCTTAGTTGGGGGTTCCTAGCCTTATTTTGCACAGATATTTTTTGTATGTTTTTAGGTCAGGAATTTGTCGTTCCTTTACTGTTTGGGCATTCCACACCTTGGCAGCCATTTCTAGCGTGCTTCTCTCGTGAGCTTTTATTTGGCTTCTGGTCTGCTTTAGTAGTGGCGCATTATTTGCTCTAGTTGCCCTTTGTGGTTTTGTTAGGAGTTTATTGTCTTGACTATAGCTGTATGCTAATGTTTTCAGATGAATTATTCTCCTATTTTCTAGCAATTTTACTTTGGTTCTTTTGTGTATGTCATAGGTGGGGTGCAGCTTGTCTACTCTGAGGCAGATTTTCAGGGCTCTGTTCTGTAGTGTTTGCAGTTTTTTTAGAAGTTCTTTCTTTGCACCCATGTAGTTTACATCTCCATAGTCAAAATAGGGTAGCACCATGCCCTTCTGAGTACGGTTCCAGTCTCAGTGGCCTATACACATTGTTTTTTTTTATCGTTATAAATACAATGGTATATTGTATGGGTGATCGTTTCGAACCCAAATAAAGCGATCGATATAGTGGAGTGGTTGATTTGTGGAGGTGTTCGGTTAGAAAGGTTTTACTGTAGGCCTACATGTACGGCCTAGACCAGGGTAATCATGCCAGTTGTAATGGTTTGCATATACCCATGTTGTACATCATACACGATACACTAAACATTGTCTATGGAATGTGAGTGTTGCACTATACACCAGGGTAGCCCTGCCAGCTGGATTTACACATGTCGTAGGCTACATCGCACACGTACACGATCCGGACAGAGGAAGACCGAGACGAGCGTGGGAGGAAAGGAAGGGTTTATTTCTGATACACGGTGGTACAATGAAAAGTTCAACAATCTGAGTCGAGCAATGTTTTAGTCAACCTGGTCAATATTTGAGGAAGGTGTAAGGGGGGGACTGGGAGCCTGAGGAGGTAGGCCCGGGAGCCGACCCCCACGTAGTGGCAATAAAAAAGAGGGTAAGTGGGCGCGGTAGAACAAGCTTGGAGTCTTGCTGGAGCCCGAATGCAGGTCAGAGGAGGGACCGGGGGGGGGGGGGGGGGGGGGGGGGAGGAGGGCCCGCGCGGGAAGGGAGGGGGGGGGGGGCGTCCCGGGCATCCCCCGCCGGATCAACCACAATTCGGAAATGATGGGCCAATGTACTATGTCATGTAGCGCTAACTTTGTTGTGGGGAATATTTCAGTGCGACAACACACCACGGTGACGTCACATCGCTGCGGCGCCAAAACACAGCGTAGCATGTCGCCCAGATTCTATTCAGCACATAATTAAAAGACCCTATAACACTAAGACGGCTCACTCAGCCTGTGCTGTGTAATCAAGAGAACAGCCAGCGCAGCAGGTGGTGGGTTTGATCATTTTGATAGCGTTATAATGGGTTGTGCGAATGGCGTGTGTGCTTGAGCATGTATATGTGCGTGTGCGTGTGTCAGTGTGCTGGAAGAAGGCCGCTGGGGGAATGTGTGTATGGTGGCTGTGATGTGTGTGTATAGCCCGCGGTAGGGACCAGTGTAGTGGGTGCGGACCGCTGTGGGGGGACTGGTAATAACGCAGTAGCGACTGACAACTCACCGTGTTCGGACTCACGCTATTACATGGTGTCAGACAGAGGGAAACATGCCCAATGTCCAAGCGATACAGATTCCCGGTCTGAAGTCTCCCGGGCCGTTAATTCTGGACAGTCACGACTCAAGTAATTGGAAACAATGGTTCAGGTCATATTCTATATATGCGACGGCAGCGGGCATGGAAACTTGGCCCGAGAGAGTGCAATGCTCGATATTTCTGCATGTGGCCGGGCCAGAGGCCGAGCGAGTGTTCTCGAACATGGAGGTCGACCCGAGTGAGGAAGACAAGATTGAACTGCTAGTGCAAGCTTTCAAGGCTTACTTCATGGGTAAAACGAACCTGATTATTACCAGATACAAGTTCAATACTCATAACCAAACAAGTGAGAGCATGTCGGAGTATTTGACAGTGCTTCGAGATAGGGTCAAGGATTGCGAGTATGGCCAGATTCAGGACTCACTGCTATGTGACAGGATTGTAGCTGGTGTGAAAAATATTAGCCTTCGCAATAAATTGCCACAAACGGCGGATTTGACGCTATGACGCTACGTGGATATGTGCAAACTGAGTGCGTTCAGAGCGGTGCACCTGGATGGGAGAGCTACGGACTCGGGAGATAAGGAGTTGGATTACTTGGCCAGGAGCGCCGGTGTGCAAGCCACATCACAAGGTGCCCAACCAGCGCGAACAGCGACGCCATCTTGGAGGCCGAGAGGCGCCCAGAACAACAACAACAACAACACGGACCATGTCATGTGTGGTAACTGTGGGTACTCGCACCATCCAGGAGCATGCCCAGCACAGGGAAAGACATGCCTGTCCTGCAGGAAGATTGGACATTTTGCCCAGGCCGACGCTGATCAGTGAGCTTTCTGAAGGCGTGCCGGAGCCTCACAACCAGGAGACATCACATGACAGTACACGGATGGACAAACTAATGGCAGATTTGTTTGTGGGCGAACTGGAGAAAGACGCCGACAGGAGGAAACTGTGGTTCCAGGAATTTGCTGTAGGGTAGGGTATCTATAACCTCATAGATTATATTACATTATTTTGTAAATGAATTTAGTAAAGTTACCACTTTGTAACATGATCATTAATATGTTCCTATAACATGAATAATGTCAATAATATACATCTCCAGTACAAAGATCATTAATATGTCTTTTCAACATAAATAATGTCAATGAAATAACTCTTCAGTACAAAAGATCATTAATATGTTTGTACAACATGAATAATGTTTATGATATCTGTAGTATCAAAATATCATTAATATGTTTCCTCAACATGAATAATGTTTATGATATCTAGTTAATAGCTAATAATATATGCAATGTTTCATCATATGTCAATGTCAATGGAACAAATTAGCAGTGGAATATATGACAATGTTCATCAATTATGTCAATGTATTTTCAATGAATCTTTCATGCAACATTCCAAACCTCATATGTACATGATTTTTCACAAGAACCTTTTGTGTAGACAACCTCTGCCTAGGCTACTTTCAATCTGAAATACATCTCATGACAATTAATGTTTAATGTAACTCATGAATTTCAATGAATACATCTCCATGCAATATATGATAACATTCAATCATTCACATGCACTATAAATGAACCATTTATCAATCTCTGACTATGACATTTAATGACAATTATGATAACATTCTACATTATATTATTTATTTTCAAATGAATTTATGATGAATCATGCAATATTTAATCCATCATATGCTAATGAATTACAATGAACAAATATAACACATGCAACATTTAACATCCTATCTGCCAAAGACTTTCACCTGAATAACATGAACTCATGCAAACTGAACACTCATACACATTTTATAAATGAATAAATATCCAAGCTACCTTTTGTTCATGTTATCTTCAAAATGACATCTGATGACAATGATGCTAATAATGTCTTTTATGCATTGTTTTAATTAATTCAGACAACCTCTATCTTTGATATTTCATGACAATGATGATAATATTCATATTCAGTTCATTTTTGCTCGACAAATCCAAAATTATCAGATTTTATGGTCGAAATTGTAATATGGGTTTTGATCTAATCTTGCACAATAACTCAGGTGTATCCCATCCCTCTGGAACAACATCGGTTAGTACAAAGATCATTAATATCATGAGTATATCCCATCCCAACCCTCTGGACCCAAAAGACTTTATTCCATCCCTATGGAATAAAGAAGTGGACCACGTCGTGTCTTATGACAAGCAAGACAATGTCGCACTACTACATGTAGCAAATTGGCAATATGTAGTAAATTGTGCGACATTATTATAACCCATCCCAAGAGACAACAGTCTCATGTCTTGACAACATGCAATAGATTGGGCGGCATTATTACAGCGCCCCACAAGAGACACTACTGACAATATGTAGCAATTTGGACGCCACTATTATAGACCATCCCAAGCCAATGTCATTGCATGATGAAAGGAAAAAAAAAACACAAGTTTTTTTTTTTATGTGGCCAAGCCCACTAGGTAAGTTGCAATCATTTGAGTTTGTTTGAAACAAAAATTTTAACATTTAAGGAAACTCTCAGTCAAACCTCAAAGAATTTTAGTTGTTAGTCATCTCTTGTATCATTCTATATCATCAATAGTAAAACATTTTATGCAGTGTAATATAGTACAATGTCTATACAATCTTAACAATATTAATTAATTAACAATAGTATGATATATTGCAAAAAGTGGCTTATGATCTCAAAAAAATATATATGTTAATTTACTCTTCAGCCTTGCTGAGTTACAACATACTTCCTCAAGTTAAATAACATATTAAAAAATATATTCAACTCTTCAGTCCTATTGAATTCAAAATAACAAATGAACGTAAATGCAGCTATCTATAAAATAATGGAGTTACAGAGTAATTAGTTCATGCCATTTTATATCAGTCAGAAAGTCATTCCCCAATAGTTCATAATTGTTGTCTTACTACCATCAGTTACTCCCATTTCGCTGTGTAGCCTGCTGAAAATCAATTACACTTCCTCAAGCTAGATATGTGAAACATCATAATGATCATTATAGATAACTATCCTAATAGTTCATCTTTTGATAATGCAATCAGTTATATGATGAAAAAATAATAATCAGATTCTTAAGACTAACAGTGTTAACTCATGTTATCCAAACCAATACTGATCATTTGTCAAAAATAAATGTTGAAGATCATATCAAAAAATTATATATATTAGTTTAACTCATAGCTAAGATTTGTCATCGTGCTCTTGTAAAGTTAACATAACATATTTGTAAAAAAAATTGTGAAATCCCTATAATTATTTTAGCTGACCTCCCAACGAACAGTCGCCTTTGTAAAAATAATTTAGTTCATTCAATACCCTAGGTATTACTGTTACCTCACCAGGTATCTTCTCCACTTGATAAGTAGTAGAAAGCAAATTATGTCTCGCTCAGCAAACAATAGGACAAAAAAGGAAGAATCTTGCAGATCACTTTGACATAAATGAAAAAGATCTTCACGTCAGACATTACTTAAAATCTCCCGACGTTCAACTAATGTTTTTGCTTAGCGGAATATTTTTGAAAAGTTCAACATAGAATAGAACTTCTACAAAAGTATTATACATTCGATCTCACAATTGAAATCAATCCAACGATCAGTCCTGTACATGGGGTCAGAAAATCATTATTACCAACAGTTACTCCTATTTCATTGTATAGTAACTCAGTTACTCCAATTTCACTGAAGATTTATCAGCCTACATATGGATCAGAAAGTAGTTTATATCAAATTGTAGTTTACAAGTATCAACTTTCTCTTTAGGTTTTTCATCCATATGAATCACAATCAAGAACATTATTTAGTTTTATTTTTAAACAAATAATAATTTTTTTATAATATATATCACATTGTACATGTTATAATTAACATGCGTAAACTTTCTTATTGAAAAATAAAAAATGTTTTAACAAGTTAATTTAAATGTCTTATCTCATAATGTTAAATCAACTTATCTGTATTGTAATACATATAACCATATAGAATAGATACCTTAGATGTCTTAGCTATGTTAGTTTATGCTTCTAAGTATCTTAGTTATCGAGTTACGCATTTATTAGCACAAAAACATAAGACCTGAACCTTACCACAGTTCCAGTCAATGACGAAATGCTTCTGTGTAATCCCCGTCAACCACAACGACGATTAGCGACATTTTAAGACAAATCGATCATGTCAATCATGTTATGTCCAATTACGCTTCACGCGCCGGTGAATTATCTGTAACTACTGCTTCATACAAGTCAAAACAATTTAGCCTTATCGCTTCACGCGTGTCGCCGTCGACACCCGATAAGAAATTGACTCCCGGCTCACCTCCGCCGGTTCTGATCGTCCTTACCGTATACTCGCGAAAAGTTTACGCTCGTCGAATAGAATTGCTCTATCGACCTTACGTAGCCGTCTTTTTTCATCAGTCGAGAGGTACAGGTTCGATAAATTACCTATATTTATGGAAAAATAGTTTTTTAGCCTGCGAGAATTTAATAGAATCAATACGGTAATGCAAGTCAATGTGTTACTTTAAGCGTTTTTAGATTTTTCACGGCCAAAGAATAATGATTTTTGTACTTAAGAAAAGTTAATACAAATCCAATGGTGTGTTCTAAATTGGATTAAATAACATCTTTGGTTATTTGCAATTTATCCGCTTTAATAATGTCCATTCTTACATATGCAAGATCTACCTCTTTCACAAATATAACATCTTCAAAGTCTTAGCGAAAGTGCTATAGTATTAGTTTCTCGGAACATAACATTTCAGTCGTTAGTGTGACGAAATTTAGTTCTTTTCAGTAGCTAAACAGTTTAAACTCAAAGTATTAAGTAACACCTGTTTTACGTCTCACCACGTAATTGATAAGCGTACTAAAACTTAACTTAGATAAATAGAAAAGTCAATGGTAAATAAATGAAATTGTTATCTGTTAGTAAGACATTCAGTCACCACCGGTGTACTTTTTTTCGCTCTATGTCCCGATAGAATAACAATACATTAGTACATAGCACCAAATTTCCTGAAATTATTTACTTATTTTACTTATTCCACCCGAAATGCTCCGTAGCATTTGGTAAGCAATAAGTGTCAAATTCACTTTATTATGGAAATGCTACTACGGTGTCAATACCATTCACTGTATCTCTGTAATACCAGAGTATTTAGTAACTTAAATAGTGGCGTAACTTACGATACAACCCGTTAATGTTGGCGCTAATTTTAGTAAGGAACATAAATATTTCTTATAACTATACCTCGAAACCCTGTCGATTAGCTTTGGAGCTGTCGACTTGCGCTAGTGTTAATATTTGCTTCGTATTAACGCAATGGTTAGGCATGGCGCAATCGTTATTTATTAGTGGCGCAGCAACAAAGAAACTTTTTGCCGAATGAGCCGAAGCACTCAGACGTCTACGGATTCGCCGATCCTTCCGCAGTGTTCTTCGCTGTGATTGGTCAATTCTTTTTTCTGACGTCATACTACTAACTATTGGATTTACGCTCCGCGCTTGCTGTCGCGTAAGCGGACCAGTACCAATTTCTCTCGAATGTAATACTTTAGGTTTTATTTTTGTTTTATTCACTAATAATTCATTAGTGTGTCGATTTTGATCAGGAATAATCGGATCGAAAGGCAAAGGTTGTGAAATACCTTTCCTTCGTTCAGTTCTAGTTAATCGTGGAGCAATATCATCCCATATGATATTAGAGTCAATTAATTTAACTTTATCACGGTTAACAACTTTACGATCGTTATTAGGGCCTACCACAGTCACTACTGAACCCCTTGATCTAACGACTATGTAACCTGGATCGTATTTTCTCTCCAAAGGTCCAGCCTCATTTACAAATAAAACTACTTTATCACCAGGAGATAGTTTTACTGCATTCGCTTTTTTCCTCAAACGAACAACATTATAATTTCGACTTTCTTTTCGATTTTTGACAGCTTTAGCTAACGCCATAGATAAGTCATCTACACGATATGCTAAGTTCGAATCAATCGTCCCCGTCGATCGATACAGTAAAGAACTATGCTTCGTACCTGGATGTCTACCATAGGTTAGAAAGAAAGGAGAATAGCCAGTGCTATCAGAAGGTACAGTACGATACACATATATCACATCAGGCAAATTGGTTTCCCATAGATTAGCACGAGAATTAACCAACTTTCTTAGAATGCTTTTTATGGTTCTATGATATCTTTCCACCATACCATTTGACTGTGGATGATAAGGTGTTGTATGTCTTACCTCTACACCTAATTCTTTAAAATGATTCATAATCAATTTATTTTTAAATTCTAACCCATTGTCTGAAATAAACATACAAGGAATTGCATGGTGAGGAATATAATCATTAAATATATAATCATGAATTCCCTTCGATGATTTATCTGGCAATGCCTTATATTCAACCCAACCACTACAATGATCTATAATAGATAGTAAATATCTATTACCACTAGTACTAACTGGATATGGACCAGATAGATCTGCAGCAATCACCATACCAGGTGCCCTAGGCAATGGCATTGATTGTGGATATGCACGTGTGCGTTTACTACAGTTAACCACACAATTTGCACAATTGGTAATCAATCTATGGACATCTCCAGCCATACCAGGCCAACGAAAATGGTCCTGTAATCGTTTTAATGTTTTAGACATAGCCATATGACCTACCTCTATATGAGCTATTTTTATCACAGAATTCCTGTATTTCTTTGGTAACACTAGTCTAGGATACGTATCTTTCTTAGTAGGAGCTACTGTTGAATAAAGAAGATTATCCATTATCAAATAATTTTTTTCTTCATTCTCACCTAACGCATACTCTCTCATTTTTTTCTGTTCATTAATTACCTCATTATATGACAGTTGATAGTGTTCAAAAGGAATTACCTGTTCTGCTAATAGTGAATCAAAAGTAAACATTTCCACTGGTTCTTTTGCCTCAGTATTAGGTCTTAATCTAGACAACATATCAGCCCAGACATTATCTACACCTCTCATATAAACAATTGGTGCTGAAAATTCTGCTAATAATACTGCCCATCGCTGTATACGTGTATTACGAATTTCTTTAGTGAAAAAACATTTCAATGGAGCATGATCTGTATAGATAGTAAATTCTGCACCGTATAAGTAAGGTCTTAATTTTACTAGAGCATAAATAATAGCAAATGCTTCTTTCTCTATAGTAGGATAATTACGTTGAGCAGAAGAAAATCTAGTACTGATTAAATGCACTGGTCTGTCTATTCCATTTTCATCTTCCTGTACCAATACTGCACCTAAACTGTACTCAGAAGCATCTGTATACAGTTTATATGTTTTAAAAGGATCAGGAAATTTCAACAGTACACAATCTAATAATAGTGTCTTCAACTCATTCCATGCAATTTCACATTCCATAGTCCATTCAAAACTACTTTTATTACTAGTTAAATAAGTTATAGGAGCAACTACATCAGCATAATTTGGAATTAATTGTCTGTAGTATCCTGCCGATCCTAATAATCGTCTTACTTCTTTTTTACTTGTCGGTGAAGCCATATCTCTTATTGCAGTTATTTTTTTCAGGATCCGGTTTCAGCCCTGCTGAACATACAACGTAACCTAAGAGTTTTACTTCTTTTACACCAAATTCACATTTAGATTCTTTAATAGTCATATTGTTATTTTGCAAGATATTCAATATAGTAGTTACATCTTTCTCATGACTCTCCTCATCTGGTGAATAAATAATAATATCATCTAAATAAATTAGACAACATTTACCTAAATGTTTTGCAAAAATTACATTCATCATTCTTTGGAATACTGCAGGTGCATTAGTTAATCCAAATTGCATACGCTTAAATTGAAACAATCCCATGTGTGTATTTATAGCTGTTTTAGGTCTGCTATCTTTATCTACCATTACCTGCCAATATCCTGATTTAAGGTCAATGGTGGTAAAAATGTTAGCACCATGCAACTGATCAAAAATGTCCTGTATCCTGGGTAAAGGATAAGCATCTTTAATAGTTACTGCATTCAATTTTCGGTAGTCACCACAGAGACGTATAGTACCATCTTTCTTAGGCACCAACGTAACTGGTGAAGCCCAAGGACTACAACTAGTTTCAATAATATCATCATCTAACATCTTATTTATTTCTTTTTCAACTATATGTCGTTTACTTAAAGGTATTCTATAAGGTCTCTGATTTATTGGGTATGCATTATCTGTGTCAATATGCATCTCAATTACCTTAATAGCTTTAAGTTTATCATTAGAATCAGGAAATATCAAGGGAAAATGCTTTTTCCAATAGTCTACTTCTAGAACTATTCCTGCAATTTTTCTATCAATTAATTCTAAACTACTCCATGGATGTACCATATCACATAAGGAAACAAATTTATTCCTGTAACAAATTTCAGCCTCACACATTTCCATTATATCTGTGCCAATTAATAATTCAAAAGCTAATGATTCAACTACAAAGAAAGGACATAACTTACTATAAATAGAAATATAAGTCATACCTAAAGTTGGAATTAAATGACCGGAGATTGATCTCAGCCTACTACCTGGATACAAATGTTTATATGCTATTCCAATATCAACCAATTTTTGAAATGCCTTTACATGTATTAAACTTTTAGCCGCACCTGAGTCTACCAGACCAGTTAATTTTACCTGATTAAAATCAATAGCAATACTCGGACGAGTATCAAGTGCGCTATTCAGTTTCCCGAAGCAGTAGAGTTTATATTACTACGCAGTAATTTCAACTGTGGACAGTTTCTCATTAAATGTGGTTCATTACATACATAACAAGTCAAAGTATTACGACTAGCACGCGGTGTCTGATACGCGTGTTCTATTTTAGCCGTCGGCGCCTGCGCGTGAGCAGTCGGCGTCGCTTTGCCATTGCTTCCTCGCTTTCCCACTGTACTGAGTTTATTTTTAGACGTACTTACTAATTCTAGCTTCGGCGCTACGTTTACGCGCGGCGACTCAAGACGTCTACCCCGTGCATAAGAATTGCCACCATATGCTGGCGCAACGTTTACCGCGTGAATTTCTGCACGTGTATCTTTCTCAGAAATAGTTAAGCGTTCTACACACTTCCTCAGTGATTTTAATTCGTTCTGAAGCGACTTTAGAGCCTGACTATCTTCTGTCATCCCTGAACTAGCCTGAACTACCTCAGCAGGAATTCTTTTCGACAATTTAGAAGAAATAAAATTTAGACTATCTATTGGAGTAGTCCTATTTAAATCTGTCAGTCGTGATTGAGCACGTCGTTGCTGTCTCAATACAGACCTATCACTTAGTATAGCAAGAGTGAAAGCTTCCTCTAAAGATTTAGGCCTATTGGTTTCCACATACCACATAGTGTTGTCATCTAATAATGAATCAAGAAACCTTGATAGTAGAATTTCAAAGGTGTCAGTCCCCAAGGTAGCAGAAGGTAGTTTCCATCCCTTACTTGCAGCAGTTTTAAACCGTTGGCAATATGCTGCCACTGTTTCACCCTCATTCTGTACCATAGTCATTACTATACTTTTTAAGTGAGTTTTCTCATCAGCAGTTAACAAAGTTCTAGCAATTTCCTCCTTTATTTCATTCCATGACCTAGCACCTTTAACTGTGAAAGCAGTGAATAACACTTCATGCAGTGTGCCCGTTGCATTTGAAAGTGCAAACCGAATTATATCTAGGTCAGAAACATCAGCAAGAACCCCAATCCTCTCAATAAGATCTACCCACTCTCTCAATGCACCTCTGTCAGTACCGTCTAGCATAGGCACAGATTTTTCATATGCTTTTAGAGCTCTTATCTTGGCTTCACTGCTCTTATGTTCTAAACTAGCTAACTCACGTTTTTCTCTACGTTCTTCTCTTTCATAGTCAATTTCAGCACGTTCAGTAACCTCCAGTACCCTTTCCTCATTTTTTTCAGTTATGCTCTCTATGCTATCTGCCATAAATTTAGTCCATGCTTCTAATCTATCACAATCATCACTCAAAATTCCCAAATCTACTTGGTTCTGTAACCACAATCCAAATTGTTCACGTAAAGCATCCTCCTTTAATCGTGTTCTAGGCATTGTGAATGTGTAGTGTGTATTGTGTAGTACAAGTGTATTTAAATAGAATATATTCAATAATATATCAACCCACCACAAGTCAAATATATTTAAATACGATATATCAACCTACCTCAAGTCAAATGCACTCAAATACAATATATTAACTCACCACAAGTTAAATGAATTCAAATACGATATATCAACCTACCACAAGTTACATGTACCCAAATACAATACACAATATATTAACTTACCACAAGTCAAATATATTTAATACAACATGTTAACCTACCAGAAGTCAAGTATTTTTTCACGCTATTGAAATCCTCCTTGTAGCGGTTCAATGAAAAATTTAGTGTGTTGCGTAAAGCGCGGTAGAAACAAAGTCAAGAATTGTATCCAACCGATAGAATTTACCTGTAACGTAGCAGAAAAGTGAAAAGTCTCTCCGTATGTATTAATACGCTCCTAATTACTCCAAGGTTAAAGAAAATTACCGAAAGTAGTCCGAAAATGAAAACAATTCTCCGGTGACACGAGGCTTCAGACAGACGATAAAACTATAATATTACAGTAATATCAACGTCAAAGACTAGTGTAACCCTTAAGAAAAGACACTTTCGTCGGAAATTCGTCGACAAAGTAATTTAATCCAATTTATCCTTGCAAAAAGTAAAAAGAATAGAGAATCTATAGAAGAAAAATAAACTATCCACACCAACCAACCCACCAGTCGCAGTATCTGTCAAGTCAGTTCTTAAATTTCTTAACCTCCAGAAATTTAGAATTTAAAATAGCATATCAAATTAAATGAAATAAAAATACTACATAATAATATAAATCCTAAAAAAATAATTGTAGTACTACTCCTAACGTCAAAAATGAAACTACACGTGTATTGAAGACACACCACGTGCGTTCAAATGATCCACGTGCGTTCAAAAATAACAGTAGTCAGCTAACAATTAAAATAAAGAAGTATACACGTATAGTATTATAAAACAAATAAAAAGAAAATGCTACCGAAACTCACCGAAAATCTATAATAACCCGTCAATAGTCAGTACTAACCAATCTCGGTAGTTTCTCAAGTCGTGGTCGCCATTTTGTAAACGTGCCGTCTGGTGGTGTGGGTGGTGTGAGACAGGTCAAGTGAAATCACTACAGGTAATGAAGGAAACAGAGTAGGAAATGAAAGGTAAGAGAGTGACACTCCTCAGTTTATTGTTTATATAGTCCTACAAGATCCAAGATGGCTGTGGTCACATGAGGTGATCCCTCAATCAACATAATGCAGTGGTCACATGACTCACTCCTCCAATAGGAATCAATACAATGGTCAATGATCATAACAATGCCATGTGGGGGGGGAGGGGGCATGTGAGGTGACTCTTCCAAAGAGTGTTCTTAGTCAAACTCGGAAGTGACACTCCCTCTCAAAGACTATTCAATATACAAGTTCTATACCTAATGAATAATAGTTTACCAAGTTCACACATCCTCTATATGTCTTTGGGTTTTTATAGTTTAACATTTATCATTATATAGACAGTTTGCAATTTATTATAGTAACTTCACCTCGGTTCACATGTATTATATCGGACAATTTTACACAAGGTCATA
>JASIRB010000436.1:0-25419 GCA_030323885.1 Branchipolynoe longqiensis
TACATATGCATATGTATGTGATGTATAAAACTTATGCGAGTATAAAGGCGCATAAGGGAATATCCCCTACTGGCCACCCTGATTCTGTGTACTACTTTATGGTGGCCCCTCCCCTGGGTGGGACAGGTGGCGCCACCACCCCAGTGCCGCGAATACTGTCACTCACGCACTGGAATATTATATATATATATATATATATATATATATATATATATATACACACACACAATGTATGGGTTAGAAGTACAGAGCACCCTCGTTAAAACGTAACTACTCCATTAAGCCGGATATCGGATAAACCGGACGAAATACGAGTGCCTAATTTGTTTACATACTGTGAGTTAAATAATCTGTTTAAATATACATATATATGTCTTATATAGTTATATGATGCTTGCAGTATTTTCTGTAATGTCTTTTACTGTGTATCATGTTCCGAATACAGTATATATATTTCCAATATTGTATGTGTAAAATATGGATCCATGAGTTAAATCCGACAATCGGTTAAAACACACCCTTCCCCCTATTACTACGTCTTAGCAAGGGAGCACTGTACATATATAACACATAAAGAGATAAAACGCCCTTTCTGATTGGTCCGGTGCCATGTTAATATAGACTTATGAGACAGTGCAGTACTAAGCCTACATACAAACTCATCCCCTCCCAGTCCGTACTTGTCAGACTTGTAAAGACTTCCGAAACGCTTATAAGAACACGGTTTGCTAACAGCTCTGAAACCACGACCAACTCCACACACCCACCACACTCACACCACACACCCACACCACACACCCACACCACACACACACACCCAGATCACATACCCACACCCACACCACACACCCCCACACCACACACCCACACCGAGATCACATACCCACACCCACACCACACACCCACACCACACCCCACACAGTCACTTACCCCACCACCACACCCACCCCCACACCACCCACCACACACACCCACCACCCACACCACACACCCACACCCAGATCACATACCCACACCCACCACACACACCCACCACACACACCCACCACACACTCACACCACACACCCACACCATACACCCACACCCAGATCACATACCCACACCCACACCACACACCACACACCCACCACAACATGTCAGAGGAATACGCTCTATGGGCGGATGAGTTGATCTGTAATCGTGTTTTTTTAAGTTTTTTTTGTTTTATTGTTACACTATGTGATTAAGAGGAGAATTATTAATTGCTCTAGTTTTCCCTCATTCCACTGCTCCTTCCATTCTAATTTGTTTGTGTGTTTGTTTGTTTTATTGTTACATTATGTGATGAAGATGGTTGGTTCTTGGAGTTTTACCTCCTGGCAACATATAAGGTCATATGAGGACGGGTACCGACTTGTGACAGTGTGCACTCATGGCGACTTTATAGTGCTACCCCACTGGGAGACCAGGCTGCCAACAGGATGACCTGATAGCCCACTCAGTTACTGACACTGAGCCAACCAGTCCATATGATTAAGAAGGAGATCTATTAATTGCTTTAGTTTTCCCTCATTCCACTGCTCCTTCCCCTATCCTAGTAATGCCGAGCACCAGGCTATAAATAGGTAGCGATAAGAATCTATTTTGTAAGTCATTGGTTTAACTCGGCTGAGGATTGATCCCACGCTGTCCCACACTTGAAGCGGGCGCTCAAGCCATTTGAGCGTCCACCACTGGGTGTTGTCGTCATTATTCCGGGACATAGGGAATTTGAGTCAAACCAATGACTTATAAAATTGATACTTGTTGCTTCCTAGCCTGGCGCTTGGCATTATTAGGATAGGACAAGGACCGGTTAGCTCAGTGTCAGGTTAATGTGTCTGACTGGGATATTGGGTCATGGTGCTGGTGGACTGATTTCCCAGTGGGGCAGCACTATAAAGTCACCATGAGTGCACACTGTCACAAGTTGGTACCCATCCGGATATGACCTTAGATGTTACCAGGATGTAAAGCTCCCACAACCAACCATTATTCCAGATAACGTCGAGCTGGTAAAACAGTCTCCAATCGCACACCTGGTTCCGCTAACCGGTCAGTGTGGAAAAGTCATTTGCCTTGGCAGAGCATATAGGTATTCATTGGAGAGTGTATCCAAGGTTTTCTTGTGTACTAGTGTAGTAGTCGGCCCTGACAGGTAGCCACATAGACGTCGATAGGGTGAATGCACCATGGAGCCTAAGCAGTGTAATGGTTAGCAAGCTAGCCCCGGAATGGCAAATGGGGGGGGGGGTTCGATTCCTGCTCTAGGCGCAATATTTCCCATTTGCATTACCCCCACGGCACTATGGTAATGCACTAATCATGTGAGTCAAATAAGGGGGTGGGGGGGTCCTCCCCCCCCCCCCCCCACCACACACACACCTAAGCAATTAAAAGCACTTTTTTGCTTATGTTCTTTGATAATTAGGAGGGGGAGAAATTGTTCAAATGGTTTTATTCCTCTGGATAATATATGTTGTTTTTTTGTGGTTTTTTTTTGGTCCATTAGTTGTTTAAGCAGGGGAAATTTCAGTCATAGGCGACTGGTCTTCCTCATTCCACTGCTGGTCGATAGAAAGCCCGAGCCTACACTTTTACCGACCCAAGGGATTCTTAACCTCCCACACCACATAGACATGGTATGAGAGCAACCGGCCTTTGATGACGCTGTAAGTTATACACAGCAGTGGAAATCCAAATTGGCAGAGCTGGGGGCACGGGGAATCGAACCGCCGATCCTCAGATTAGGAGTCTGACCTAGAAAAAAGTCAGACACTCTAACCACTCCACCACAGAGAACGCCACATGTTGCCAGTGCTAAAGCACTGGTCTTCTAGCCCCAAGACAAATGTGTGCGACACACTAATCAGAGTTAGAACAACATAATGGAGAATTGCAAGAAAATACAGAGCGAAGCATTGATATGGATGGAATAGGTAAAGAATGAGAGAAAAGAGAGAGGGTGGGAGTGAAGAAAACAAGAAGAATGCACAGAGGGGTGTTCAGTTAAGCTATACTAGCATGACGATAGTTAGTGCCGGAGGAGGGAAGGGTATACTTGTAGTGTATGTCGTCTGCTGGCAGTATCCTAGCAACACGATACCTTTGGTGGAAAGTGAATGAAGAACCGGCACAGTTTCGGCGAATTGAGTGGCACATTGCTTAACTGACACACGGTCTGGTCTCCCCACAGCCGGCCTCGTCACGGCCACACAGGCGACATGACACGTGACGTCATGAGCACAGCAGGGCGGCTTTAACTGGGGGATGCCAAGTTCTAGTAACATGTAAAGTCATAACAGGACGGGTGCCGGCTGACTACTGTATGTCTGTCTGTCTGTCCGCCTGTTTGTGACTGTATGTTTCTGTCTGTGTGTTTGTTTCTGCCTGTCTGTTTGTTTCTGCCTGTCTGTTTGTTTCTGTCTGTTTGTTTGTTTCTGTCTGTTTGTTTCTGTCTGTCTGTTTGTTTCTGTCTGTCTGTTTGTTTCTGTCTGTATGTTTCTGTTTGTCGGACTGTTTCCGTCTGTATGTTTCTGTCTGTCTCCATGTTTCTCTGTCCGTCTCCATGTTTCTCTGTATGTCTCCATGTTTCTCTGTATGTCTCATGTTTCTCTGTATGTCTCATGTTTCTCTGTATGTCTCATGTTTCTCTGTCCGTCTCCATGTTTCTCTGTCCGTCTCCATGTTTCTCTATCTGTCTCCATGTTTCTCTGTCTGTCTCCATGTTTCTCTGTCTGTCTCCATGTTTCTCTGTCTGTCTCCATGTTTCTCTGTCTGTCTCCACGTTTCTCTGTCTGTCTCCATGTTTCTCTGTCTGTCTCCATGTTTCTCTGTCTGTCTCCATGTTGTCTGCTCCCTGTTGTCTGTCTCCATGTTTCTCTATCAGTCTCCAATGTTTCTCTGTCTGTCTCCATGTTTCTCTGTCTGTCTCCATGTTACTCTGTCTGTCTCCATGTTTCTCTGTCTGTCTCCATGTTTCTCTGTCTGTCTCCATGTTTCACTGTCTGTCTCCATGTTTCTCTGTCTGTCTCCATGTTTCTCTGTATGTCTCCATGTTTCTCTGTATGTCTCCATGTTTTTCTGTATGTCTCATGTTTCTCTGTCTGTCTCCATGTTTCTCTATCCGTGTCCATGTTTCTCTATCCATGTCCATGTTTCTCTATCCGGCTTCATGTTTCTCTATCTGTCTCCATGTTTCTGTCTGTCTCATGTTTCTCTGTCTGTCTCTATGTTTCTCTGTCTGTCTCCATGTTTCTCGGTCTCATGTTTCTCTGTCTGTCTCCATGTTTCTCTGTTTCTCTGTATGTCTCCATGTTTCTCTGTATGTCTCCATGTTTCTCTATCCATCTCCATGTTTCTCTATCTGTCTCCATGTTTCTCTGTCTGTCTCATGTTTCTCTGTCTGTCTCATGTTTCTCTGTCTGTCTCATGTTTCTCTGTCTGTCTCTATGTTTCTGTATGTCTCCATGTTTCTCTGTCTCATGTTTCTCTGTCTGTCTCCATGTTTCTCTGTCTGTCTCCATGTTTCTCTGTCTGTCTCCATGTTTCTCTGTCTGTCTCCATGTTTCTCTGTCTGTCTCTATGTTTCTCTGTCTGTCTCTATGTTTCTCTGTCTGTCTCTATGTTTCTCTGTCTGTCTCCATGTTTCTCTGTCTGTCTCATGTTTCTCTGTCTGTCTCCATGTTTCTCTGTATGTCTCCATGTTTCTCTGTATGTCTCCATGTTTCTCTATCCATCTCCATGTTTCTCTATCCGTCTCCATGTTTCCCGTCTCCATGTTAAACAACCTGAGTGTCGGTGCGTGATGAAACAGTGCCTTATTGGTGTGTGAAATAAGCAGTGTCGACACGGAGCCTTGTTGGTGGTCACTGTGTTTAAAACATGAGTCTGGTGTCGTGATTAGTCCAGTCTACAGTAAGGCGCCCTGCCAATTAATTGGCCAATTAGCGGGCATGCGCACTGCATTAACGCAATCTTCTCTTCGTTTGTTGTTTTACATCCTAGGAAAATATTAGGTCATATCTTGTTGGGTACCAATTTGTGACAGTGCACACTCATGCTGACTTTATAGTGCTGCCCCCACTGGGAGACCAGGCCACCAACACCATGACCCGATATCCCATGCAGTCACATTATCCTGATACTGCGCTAACCAGTCCTTGTCCTATCCTATTAATGCCGAGCGCCAGGCTAGGTTGCGACAGGTATCAATTTGATAAGTCATTGCTTTGACTTCTCATCGCATCCCACCTGTCAAACAGCGGGTTTACATGCGCACACTCGCCGCCCCATGACCGGACGGGGTGGCCGAATCGGTAAGAATGTTGGCTGGCTGGTTTCCTGTGTGAGAGGTGTTGGGTTCGAACCAATAGCTTACAAAATTGAGCCTGGCACTCTGCATTACTAGGATAGCGCAAGAAGTAGTTTCCTCAGAATCACCATAACATGACAGAGTGGGATATCAGGATGGTGACCATGTAATTAAAAAGTAATGGAGTATTAGATACACATACACACACAGACACACACAGATACACACACACAGACACACACACACAGACACACACACAGACACACGCGCACTCCAAACAGGTAACTCCAACGCCCTCTCCAAATAAGGCAGTACCCCACACCGCCACGAGTCACATGACCATGTCCTCATTGGTTGGTTTCATAGACATTCTGTGCCACCCTCCTCGCCCCCACCCCTACCCTGACCCGTCACCTTATACATGCCCCCCCCCCCCCAACCTACCCCCCCTCTCCTGTCCCAACGGGTGCGCTGGTATTTGCAACATGCATCGGACCGACTAAACTTGTCATGGTGGCGCCACCACGCGGAAGCCTGGCGCATATTTGAAAATGCACATCGTCATTTTTTAAGTCATTGGTTTGACTCGGCCAGGGTTCGAATCCGCGAACCCGTGGGTTGGATTCCCACGATCTACTAAAACGGGAGACGGATGTTCAACTCATTCGGCCATCCCGTCTGGTATGTGTATATATGTGAATATATATATACACAAAAGGTATGTGAATATAGCCTGATGCTTAGTACCGAGATAAAATATATATATATATGAGTCAGCCTCACGAAAATGGGCCAATTGGTGGTTTATTTAAGATGTTGGCGTCGCAATTCTTAAAGTGTTCTGCATTTCTTTGTTTTATATTAAATTATCCTAGAAACAAATAAGGTTGTTGTATTTTCTCTACCTTTACATTCAGGATAAATTTAAGGACATTCCAACACACCTGTCAATGCTAAACTATAATTATGACGATCGACACCGACATCCAATGATCGACGCTGACAACTTTACCGGGATGTCTGCATCGCAATTCTTAAAGTGTAGTGCATTTCTTTGCTTTATATTAAATTATCCTAGAAACAAATAAGGTTGTTGTATTTTCTCTACCTTTACATTCAGGATAAATTTAAGGACTTTCCAATACCTCTGTCAATGCTAAACTATAATTATGACAATCGATGCCGACATCCAATGATCGATGCCGACAACTTCCCCCAATTGGCCTCTTTTCGTGATCCTGACCCATAGTTATATATACACACACAACGAGGAGTTATGCCGTAAGACCCCAGTGGTGGGGTATAGACAAAGGTTAATCCAGGTCAATAGCCATTCCACACTCGTGGGAGTCAAACCCCATATTAAACCGACAAACCATTTATCAAATTACTTTCAAAGTTCAAATTAAATAAATAAATAAATAAATAAATAACCCAGGAAAAGCTAAGTTTCTCAGTTTATTTCATCATATTATAACTGCCAGTAGCAAACCACACACAAAAAAGAATCAATATTGGACTGGCATCAGGCATGATATATAACTTTTATCAGACCGAGGCCATTACCAAACTTTACAACGCGCAGCATTCGCAGGCATGCGCCATCAACACCATTTATCCAATAAATAGATTATATATATTATATTTTTTAATTTAAAAAAAAGAAGAAAATGTTGGTTTTGTAGTTTGTAATAGTTGCTGTGGCGGCCTTTGTGGTGGTGGTGGTGGTGGTGGTGGATGGGTGGGTGTGTGGGATGGGGTAGATAAAAGATTCACCCCGTACTGACAGTACAGGGGTGAAAACCAACCCATTAGAAAAGCTGGCGAAGAATTTTTAAATGCGGGGGAAATTAATTGAGTGAATAATGTCTTAATTTAAGAAGCAAAATATATTCTTTAAATATGTTTTTATATTTACCCGCTACCTTTGAGTTGAAAAATATAATAAAACATCTAATTTAATCAGATTTAAGAGTGAAATCGATGGCATTCTATGGCCGCCATCTTGTCTTTTTGCATTCTCTCAAATTTCACCAACTCTGTGCCTATATAAGTATCCATTTTATACTGGAGGCAGGCATTCTACTTCCTGTTCTATACTAAAGCTATTTTCACCCGTATTTACACTACGTTGTCGTTCACCCGTGTCCCAAAAGTACCGGGTGAATCTTTTATCTAGGGATGGGGATCTATGTGTGCACGCTGGCTGCTGTGATGCTCTTTGTGCGAGTGGGTGGGTGGGAAGATGTGTGTGTGTGTTAACTGCGCGTGTTTATTTGGAGCAGGTAGAGTGTGGACAAATACTGTATATGTGAACAGCACCGGGGTGGGAGTGGGTAGTTTGGAGGAAGACAGGGTGGAGACATAGATGTGACACTGACCTACTTTGGTAGAGCCTTGGTTTTCTGTTTATTATTTGCCCTCTTCTTTTTCTCTTTTTTTCTATTTTGGTAAATGATCATTTTATTCAGCGTATAAAGGTAATTTCAGAATTTATACCTAGTGCAAAAACTCACCTGCTTCGAGATTATCACCGGTATTTCCGCGTAGGTAGGTTTTGGGGTTTTCTCCCTCAGGTAGCTCCGGCAAAGCTATAATGGTAGAGACCTAGGTTCGAATCCCGACTTAGACATGTAGCGTACCCCATCGACCCCGATGACTCCCCTTCCCCCTCCCCCTCCAAAACTCATACTTCCAATTACAGCCACATCTTCGTCGAAAGGACATTTAGGAAATCGTGATTGAAAATTAACCAGCTCTCATTGGGCATATAACAAAGCTATAACATCTCGAAGCAAATGGCGATTTGGCGGCAAATCGGCACCGGAAGTGAGAGTGGCGCCAATAGACCGGAGCAAATCGCATAGGTACAGGTGTAGTAAGTTAGTGGTTAGAGTGGAGTGGTTAGAGTGTCTGACTTTTTTCTAGGTCGGACTCCTAATCTGAAGGTCAGTGGTTCGATTCCCTGTGCCCCCCACCTCTGCCAATTTGGATTTCCACTGCTGTGTATAACTTACAGTATCATCAAAAGCCAGTTGCTCCCATACCATGTCTATGTGGTGTGGGAGGTAAACAAATCCCTTGGGTCGGTAAAAGTGTAGGCTCGGGCTTTCTATCGACAAACTGTCTAATGGTGAAAACAAGCCTATTCAGGCTTATCCATGATAGGCAGTATAAATCTTCAACAACAAAGTAATAATAAATAAATATATAAATAATGAAGCAAAGGCAGTGCCGCCAATATATATATATATATATATATATATATATATATATATATATATATATATATACATATACATATATATATATATATATAATATGCTTATATTTCATATATAATAACGTTTAAATGTGTAGGGCGATGGCTGTTCTACTTCCTGCAATTTATACGGTAGCATTAGCAGATAATAACTCCTGCCTGGGGAAGTTCCACACACGCACTCACACACACACACACACACACCTTCATGCACAGGTGGAAGAGGCCCATATTTGGACATGTAGTAAGATATCGTGACGTCACAGCGTCCTCACCTAGTCGGCGACACCGGACGCAAACTGCACCGTCAGCATCGTCCTGATAGGCCTGGAGGTATTAGATGTGTGAGTGTGTGAGCGTGTGTCAGATATTGGGATTGAGAGAGTGAGAGTGAGAAAGAGAAAGGAAGAAAGAATGAGAGATTCAGATTGAAATTGACATTGAGAGAGCGAGAAAGAGGGGAGAGGGAGAGAACGAGAGAAAGAAAGTGAGAGCGCGAGGGCGAAAGCGAGTGCGCAAGACAACGCGGGGGCTCCAGACCACTCGAGGGGGCCAGACCACTCGAGGGCACCAGACTACTCGAGGGCGCAAGACTACGCGAGGGTGCAAGACTATGCAAGGGTGCAAGACTACGTGATGGTGCAAGACTACGCGAGGGCGCAAGACTACATGAGGGCGGAAGAGAAAGCGGGAGAGAGAGCGGGAGAGAGAGCGGGAGAGAGAGCGGGAGAGAGAGCGGGAGAGAGAGCAGGAGAGAGAGCGGGAGAGAGCGGGAGAGAGAGCGGGAGAGAGAGCGGGAGAGAGAGCGGGAGAGAGAGTTGGAGAGAGTTGGAGAGAGAGTTGGAGAGAGTGGGAGAGAGAGCGGGAGAGAGTGGGAGAGAGAGTGGGGAGAGAGAGCGGGAGAGAGAGCGGGAGAGAGAGTGGGAGAGAGAGTGGGAGAGAGAGTGGGAGAGAGCGGGAGAGATGGCGGGAGAGAGAGCGGGGGAGAGAGAGTGGGAGAGAGAGTGGGAGAGAGAGCGGGAGAGCGCGGGAGAGAGAGCAGGAGAGAGCGGGAGAGAGAGCGGGAGAGAGAGCGGGAGAGAGAGCGGGAGAGAGAGCGGGAGAGAGAGTGAATAATGCTCTGTCTCTCTCTCTATCTGTCTCTGTCTTTCTCTCTATCTCTCTCTATCTATCTCTCCCTCTCTACACTGCCACCTCTACTGCGGTTACTGGTTTCTTGCTCGTGCATAACGCCCCACATCACACATACACCGATTGAGGGTGGTAGGCGGGGCGGGGCGGGAGTGTGCATGTATGTGTTTGGGGGGTATAGGTGGGGGTCCTATATGCCAGTTAAGCCCTCCTTTGGAAGTGAATTGGGAAGGAAAGGATGTCAACACCCCCTGTTGGAGCCGTCTATCACTGTATCCGTAACAGCCGGGAGAGCACCTGAGGCGTCTTGGTTAAGGCCATTTGGGGAGGTTTGGTATATATATATCGAAGTTTTCATTCCCAACAACACCTAAGATCATATATTGAGGATTTGCTTGTGACGTAGGCATCACACTACTCCTACATTGTGGTTAGATAGAAGCAGTTCCTTCTACTATCAAGTGTGTCTGTGTCAGGTCACTGATATGTTTAATTTGAACACTTATTGAGTAAGTTATGCTCTTAAATAACATTATCTCAACCCCCCAGTGAATATTCATGGTCCTAAATAACACTCGGGGGTTGAAATAATGTTATTTAGGAGCATAACTTACTCAATAAGTGTTGTCGCCACCACTGATGGACAACCAACAAAGAAGAAGTGGCAATCGTCATAAGAGCTGAAAGACCAGTGCATCAGCACTGACAACATGTTATTCAGAGGAATAAAAACACTGGAACAAAAAAAAAGACAGGTCGACGTCGGCAGCCTGGATCATGTGGCTGCATCACTTCTGGCGGGTGATTTGTTCGTAGCTAGAGGCATTCGTGCAACAAGAAGCACCGGCACAGTGATGCAATGCATGAGGTCAATTTTATCCACCATCACATGACCGCAGATGTTGCTAGGAGGTGAAACCCCAAACACTCCTCATTGAGGTCACCGATGCAGTCATGGCCACCCTTCCTAATACGTCTTTTCTGAGTTACTTCCGGCCGGTTGCTTAGGAAGGACTGAAGCTGGGACCCGGCGTGTAAGCACACCGGAAGTGGGGTGATTGTCCCTTCCAGCTCTACCCTTTGAATCTGAATTTTATTTTACCATCAAATATGGTAGGGTCTTTTGGGTTGGCATCCCTCAATGTGGTAATCTTCTTTCCTGTGCACCCAAATGCATCTCTCCAAAACTGACAATAAGTAACCCGCCAAGTATCTAAACAATTTGACAGTTTGACAATAGCATCAACATAAGTTAGAATTGGTTGGTTGGTTGTTGGAGTTTTACGTCCTGGCAGCATCTAATATATCCCCCGTCCTGATATGACCTTAGATGTTGCTAGGACGTAAAACAACAACAAACAAACATCTAATACATCTAAGACAAGTTAGGAAATCACATTAGATGCTTATAGATATGTCATGGAAATGATTCCTTATAAAGATTCAGGAGTTGCGGCATCATGAAGATATATGGGTTTTGTTTGTTTGTTTGTTGTTTTGCATCCTAGCAATATCTAAGGTAATATCAGTATGGGGTGATGTATGGAATGCTGTTTATGATAGGTCCTTCTCCCCTGTAGATCGAATGTGTCAAGTCCATTCTGGATCCAATTCCATAAATGTTGGTTTGTTGTTTTATGTCCTAGCAACATCTAAGGTCATATCAGGATGGGTACCGACTTGTGACAGTGTGCACTCATGGCGACTTTTAGTGGTGCCCTACTGGGAGACCAGGATGCCAGCACCATGACCTGATATCCCACTCACACATTATCCTGACACTGAGCCAACCAGTCCTTGCCCTCTCCAAATAATGCTGAGTGACTGGTTAGGACATGACACATATCAATTTTTAAGTCATTGGTTTGACTCGACCAGGGTTCAAACCCATTATCGCATGGTCTACCAACACGGCAGACATATGCTCTAACTCATTTGGCCATCCCGTCTGGTTATTCCATAAACGCACGGCCCCTAATATTATAATAATGGTGTATGCCTTTTGGCCTCGATTTGTTTCTGGTGTTAGATTGTGCGAACAACTTTATCAACATTAGATAAAATACCACTTCCTGTCATATGTGCAACAGTCTGCAGTGCTGTTGTTGAAGATTTATACTGCCTATCATGGGTAAGCCTGAATAGGCTTGTTTTCACCATTAGACAGTTTGTCGATAGAAAGCCCGAGCCTACACTTTTACCAACCCAAGGGATTTTTAACCTCCCACAACACATAGACATGGTATGAGAGCAACTGGCCTTTGATGACGCTGTAAGTTATACACAGTGGTGGAAATCCAAATTGGCAGAGGTGGGGGCACAGGGAATCGAACCACTGACCTTCAGATTAGGAGTCTGACCTAGAAAAAAGTCAGACACTCTAACCACTCCGCCACAGAGAACACCAATGTAATGTGCTTCACTCCCAACCCGACCGATTCGCGAAAAGTGAATTATTAGGATAGTGCAACACTGTGACTGCGTGGGGATTCCATGTCATGTCACCGGATGCGGTGGCCGAATCGGTAGAGCGCATGCCTTCCGTGCGGAAGGTTAGGGGTTCAATTCCCGGTCGAGTCAAACCAATGACTTATTGGGTCATGGTGCTGGTGGTCTGGTCTTTCAATGGAGCAGCACTATGAAGTTGTCATGAGAGCACACCGTCACAAGTCGGCACCCGTCCTGATATGACCTTAGGTGTTGCCAGGAAGTAAACCTCCAACAATTAACCAGCCAACCGTGTCATGGTACTCGTTGTGCACTGTGTCCCACTAGTCGGAGCGGGCTATTGAATTGTTGATCTCCCATGATCAGGTGATCAAAGCCTGACCCAAATGCAAATATGTAATTTTTTAGATATCATGGTTGGTGCCCAGCAAGTACTAGTCATACTCGGGTTGGGTTTGTTTGTTGTTTTACATCCTAACAACATCCAAAGGTCATATCAGGACGGGTACCGACTTGTGACAGTATGGTCTCATGGAGATTTTATAGTACTGCCCCACTTGGAAATAAGGCCGCCGGCACCATGAGCCGATATCCCACTCAGTCACATTATCCTGACAACGAGCTAACCAGCCCTTGCCCTATCCTAATAATGCCAAGCACCAGGCTAGGAAGCGACAAGTATCAAGCGACAAGTATCACCATGAGCCGATATCCCACTCAGTCACATTATCCTGACAATGAGCTAACCAGCCCTTGCCCTATCCTAATAATGCCAAGCACCAGGCTAGGAAGCGACAAGTATCAATTTTTAAGTCATTGGTTTGACTCGACCGGGAACCAAACTCGTGAACTCCCGATCTTCCGCACATGAGGCCTGTGCTCTACAGATTCGGCCATCACGCCTGGTCAGAAATGCTGGACATCGTAGGCTTCAGCAGCGACACGTTCCATTAAAGTGACTTAGTGTTCCTTTTGTGCAGCAATATAAAGCCATGTTTAATAGCTACACTGGTATCTGAATTTGTAGGATCAAATACAGGTAAAGCAAACAAACATAATTGGTGATCGTCCCCGCCTGTGCCTAAAAAATCGCCCACCCCTAATTTAAAAACAAAATTTTAATTCTTGTTTTGTAAACTGTTAAAAATGCTTCCGACTAGCAGCAATTCGACTTTCGTATCGATTTTGAAGTCATTGGTTTGGCTCAGCCAGGGTTCGATCCCCGCAGTTTGAATCCCAGAATGGGAGGCAGACGCTCAACTCATTCGGCCATCATGTCTGGTTACGTATTATTACGTCTATGCCATATGCCAGGAAAAAATAAAAATAAAAATAACCGCCCGCCCGAACCTGATTTGTTTGATCAAAAGGACGATCACCATTTTGGGAGGGGTTAGGGGGTGGGGGGTAAGTGTCTTCCGTTCGAAAATTGGATGCTTTCATCGAACTATGCAGCTTTAAGACGTTGAGTAGATGGTGATTTTAAAGTGAATGTAAATTACTTTCAGTGGAAATATGACATTCTGTTAAATAGAAGTCAAGTAAAGCGCAGGCATGTCACACAACATGAATACCAACTTTATCTTTCAGTGAACTATTACTAATATGATGCCTGAACTTGACAAATGCAGGACTCATATATATATTTTTTTAAGTTCCTGTATTACATCCACACAAAGACTTCCTCATAGCGACCAAGAAGTGTAAACTGAAGTGATACGTGCAGGTCTCTTGATCATCTGGCAATATGGAGGTCATCTTGCAATGGACCGTGAAAGGGGGATGGGTGGTAACAAGTTGTTGTTTTACGGCCTAGCAACATCGAGGGTCATACCGGGAGGGGTGGTGATAAGAAGAGCTGTAACAAATAACAAAAATCTGAATGGAACGGGATCCTCTCCCACAAGCCTGCATGTCACCCAAGTAGATGTACATAGTAGGCTAAGGTATCATTACTCAGACTAGACAAAAAAAACTGGAAAATTACAAAAAAACTAACATAGGCTATTACTAACAACCAAAATTGCAGAAGGCTGATCCGAGCAGACACAGGTAAACACTCCTGGGCAAAGGAACAGATCAAGACAGCACCACAGCTGTCCAGCGTTGAAAACAAGCACCCTGACAGGAGCTTATACGTTATGGGCAGAGTAAATACCTCGTCAATAACAAAAAAGAAGAAAAAAAAAAGAGGTAGACAGAAGAGGTACGGCATTGCGAAGGCCATCTTGCAATGTACAATGAGAGATAATTAAAGCCTTCATAGTGGGTAGTTATTTAACCAATTAGGTCAGACAAATACAGCAGTACTTCTTTCTTGACTACCAGACGCGGGGGCCGAATCTGTAGAGTGTGGGCCTCGCGTGCGGGAGATCAGGAGTTTGGTTCCCAGTCGAATCAAACCAATGACATATCAAATTGATGCTTGTCGCTTCCTAGCCTGGCACTCGGCATTAATAGGATAGGGCAAGGACTGACTAGCTCAGTTGCAGGATAATGTGACTGAGTGGGATATCAGGTCCCGGCAGCTGAAGAAGAAAAATAGTTCATTTGTTGACGCTAGTATGGTAGGTTGATTCTAAAAATTGGTTTGCTGAGGTTTTACGTCCTATAAACATCTACGGTCACATTAGGACGGATACCGACTTGCTAGTGGTGACTGTATGCACTAACGGTGACTTCATAGTGCTGCTGCACTGAGATACCATGTTGTCGGCACCATAAGCCAATACCGCATTCAGTCACAATATATATCCCAACACTGAGCCCAAGGTTTCAAGGTTATTATTGCCGGAAGTGATAGTGAGGATAAGCTCTCACTACCTATAAAGTACTTTCTCATGGCATGCGTATCAAACAGCCTCTGATAACCAAGTCCAACTCCCGGCCTTCACGAGGCGAAACTGTTTCTACTGACGGGAGAAGGGGCAAAGGCGGATCTCTGGCGCCTCAAAACCAGATGCTTCGGGCAGGTGGGGCTCGTCAATCTTGGCTGACTGCTCATCTAGGAGAAGGTAAACTCTGATTTAAAACCCCCGCTGCCGTGCGGCTAGTCCCATTTATGGGAAGACCAGAAGTTGGTAGTGCACACCAGCGGCCATACCGACTCAATTGTCGGCCTAAACTAAGTGCGGTGCACATCAACTTTGTTGGTGTGGTCAGGGGATGTCACCCCTTCAAGTGCATGAAGACTGGAGCAGCAGATGAGTTAGAAGATCAATAGCTTTGAAGGTGTAACAGCAAGATGATGTGGCTCATCAGGGCACACTCTGACAAAGATGAGTAAGTGGCCAGTCACCTTGGAAAGGAAGGGGAACCTACCAAGTATTTACCCATAGTAAGCAATGGTAATTAATGGAAGCAAATTTAGAGATGGAGACAACTCTGGTCCCTCTGCGGGGAAGCCTTCTAATAGCTACAGTGGAGGCACCTTTCCTTCAACTATTAAGAAACCTAGTAATGACAATGTAAACCCAAAGCCTAAAATAGGAAGGTATGCATCTGATGTCAGGCAACTGAAAACTGGAGGAAAGGTGCTAAAGATTGGTACATGGAATGTACGAACATTGTACAAACCAGGCCGATATGACAACCTGAAAGTGGAAATGACAGCGCTAAACCTTGACATCCTAGGTATAGCTGAGACGAGATGGACGGGTGACGGGAGGATAGGTGATAGTGAGGTAGATATGATATATTCTGGAGATGAAAAACATCAGTATGGCGTTGGAATTATGATGAAGAAGTCCATTGCCGCCACAATGATTGGATTCTGGCCAGTATCTGACAGAATTATTATGATGAAGCTGAGGGGAAAACCGTTCAATATAAACATTCTGCAAGTTTATGCACCAACCTCAGATCACGATGATGAAGAAGTCAACGAGTTCTATGACAGCATCAAAAAGGTAATGGAATACACCAAGTCTGGAGAAATAACAATTGTTATGGGCGATTGGAATGCGAAAGTTGGAGAACAACATGAATATCCAGTAACAGGAAGATTTGGCTTAGGTGAGAGAAATGATCGTGGTGAATACTTGATAAATTTCTGTTTGACATCAAAACTAGTAATTGCTAACACCTTATTTGAACATCCAAAGAGAAGACTATATACATGGAAGAGCCCTGGTGATGTATGTCGGAACCAGATCGATTACATTCTTGTCAACCAACGATATCGAAATTGTATCAAACAGGCAAGGACATATCCAGGTGCTGACATATGTTCGGATCATAATCCAGTAGTAATCAGTATGGTAGTGAAATTGAAACAGCAGAACAAAATTAAAAACAACATTCAAATGGATATGAACATGTTAAAAGATGCAAAATACAGAACTAAGTATAATGTCTCTGTTCATAACAAATTCAGTGTACTGATGAATGAAGAAACTCCTCAGAGAGAGTATAACAACATTGAAATGGAATGGGAAGCTCTCAGAGAAAGCATGGTCAAGTCAGCAGAGGAGGTGTTACCAAATAAAAAACGAGAGACAAAGCAATCATGGATGACGCAAACCATACTAGAAAAGATGGCAGAAAGGAAGAAAGTGAAAACCACTGATCCACCTAAATACAAACACCTGAAGAATGAAATAGAAGATGAATGCAAAAAAGCTAAAGATGAATGGTGGAATAAGAAGTGTGAAGTAGTGGAACAACTTGAGTCTCAACATCGTTCAAGAGAGATGCACAAGAAAGTGAAAGAGATAACAGGTCAAGGATACAGACAGAGAAGCAGTAAATGTATCAAGAACAAAGACGGCAAAATGCTCTTTGAAGAAGATGAAATAAAGTCCAGATGGGAAGAATATGTAAACGAACTATACAATGATGACAGAGGGAACCCACCCACAATTGAGAAAGAAGATGGGAATATTATATTAGTATCAGAGGTTGAGAAGGCTATCAATGATCTAAAGTCAGGTAAGGCTCCTGGAAGTGACCAGATAACATCAGAAATGATAAAAGGACTAGATGAAGTGGGGATTCAAATCATTCATAAGCTAGTAACTGACATCTATGAGACTGGATTTATACCATTGAATATGAATGAATCCATATTTGTACGACTCCCAAAGAAGCTAAAACCAACATTGTGTACTGAGTACAGAACACTAAGCCTGATGAGTCATATGTTGAAGATGATCCTGAAAATAATTTTACTGAGAAACAGACAGAAAATTGAAGAACAAATCAGTAACGTACAAAGTGGGTTTATATCTGGAAGAGGTACACGTGAAGGGATTTTCAATATGAGAATGATTTGTGAACGTTATTGTGAAGTGAACCAGGATGTTTATGCCTGCTTTATTGACTATGAGAAGGCCTTCGACCGAGTCAATCATGAACTGTTAATCAAATGTTTACAAGATATTGGTGTCAATGGCAAAGACATTAAACTAATTGTGAACTTATACTGGACACAACGTGCATTTATAAAAATGGAGCAGGGCCTATCGGATGAAGTTATGATTAAACGAGGAGTTCGACAGGGGTGTGTATTGTCACCATGTCTATTTAACCTGTACACAGAGATGATTTTCAGACACATTGAAGATTGCAAGGGAGTGACAATAGGTGGCATGAACGTCAACAATCTTAGATATGCCGATGACAGTGTAATACTAGCAGACAGTGAGAAAAACCTACAAGATATAGTGAATAGAATCAATAAAGCTGGAATACTATTCAACATGAAGATGAATGCCAGGAAGACCAAAACAATGGTTATAAGTAAAAAGACAGATAAACCAAATGTCAATATAACCATAGATGGCACAAACATAGAACAAGTATCCGAATTCATATATCTCGGACAAAAGATTACAAATGATGGGAGATGTGAGGAAGAAATTAAAAGAAGGATAACAATAGCCCGAACAACATTCTCCAAAATGTATAGAGTGTTAACATCAAGTAAGATATTAATACAAACAAGGAAGCGTATTCTTCAGTGTTATGTGTGGTCTACTCTAATGTATGGGGCAGAGACATGGACAATCTCTAAGAAAATGTACAAACGTTTAGCAGCATTTGAGATGTGGACTTATCGAAGGATGATGAAAATATCATGGACAAAGAAGATCACCAACAAAGAAGTTCTCAGAAAAATTAAAAATAAGAAAAGCTTGTTTGCCACTATACAGACAAAGAAACTTATTTATTTTGGCCACATCATTCGTCAGAGTTCAATATACCGTACATTGTTGGAAGGGAAGGTGAATGGCAGCAGAGGGAGAGGGAGACCAAGAACATCATGGTTTACAAATATTTCACAGTGGACAGGCTTGAATTATTCACAGTCTATCAGAACAGCACAACATCGGGACAAGTGGAGAACCATTGCATCCAACCCTCGACTAGAGGATGGAACTATTGATTGATTGATTGAGCCCAACCAGTCCCTGGACCAGACTGGTTGGCTGAATGAGTTAGAGCGTCCATCTCCCGTGTTGGTAGATCGTGGGTTCGAACCCTGGTCGAGTCAAACCAATGACTTATGAATTGATATTTGTTGCTTCCTAGCCTGGCGCTCGGCATTATTAGGATAGGGCAAGGAATGGTTGGCTCAGTGTCAGGATAATTTGACTGAGTGGGATATCAGTTCATGGTGCTGGCGGCCTGGTCTTCCAGTGGGGCAGCACTATACAGTCGCCATGAGTGCGCACTGTCACAAGTCGGTACCCGTCCTGATATGACCTTAAATGTTGCTAGGACGTAAAACAACAAACAAACAAAACCAGTCCCTGCCTTGTGTGAGTAATGCCGGGAAACGCAGTGACAAGTATCACTGTTGTAACTTGTAAGCCTCTGGTTTGACTCTGCCGGGGATTGAACCCACCACTTCCACACCATTATTTCACCGTGCGCGCTGTTTTAAAGAACGCTGTTTGAAAGAACACTATTTTAATTCGGGAACTACATCGGCTGTAGTTCCCAGCACAGGCCGTGCATGAAGATGTTTGTGCATGAAGATGTTTATGTATGTGTTTTTGTTTAAATACTTATACAGTAAGACCTCTCTAACCGACCTCCCCACAGTTCGACAACTCCCCTATATCGATCGCTTTATTCCCAACAATACCATTGTAACAATATTCTAAGTCCCTAAATCAACTACCTCGCTAAATCGACCACCTCGCTAAATCGACCACCTCGCTAAATTGAATACTTAAAGTCGGTCCCAAGATCGGTCGGTTTACTGTACTTCTGAATAATATGTCTATCATTGAAAAGCCACGGTCTTCTAGACATACGTAATATGTGTTAATTACACTTTTTGCACATAACAGGGCATTGGAATGTCAATTGAACAATTAAGTGAAATATACTAGAGTTTATTGGAATAACATTTGAACTCTCATCAAAAGTTGCGTAGTCCGATGGTTTTGAATTTCTGCCATATTTTGATGTACATATATTAGGCTAATCATTATAATATACCTTACTTTTAGTTTGAAGTAATTTATTAAGAATTGCCAACATTGGAGATAGTTGAAATGAAAAAATTTCGAATTAATGTTGAAATGTTTAATACCATAGGCTTCGGCATTAATAGATTCCATTAAATTGGCTCACCATTACACTACCCAGGTTCCTTAATGCAATCACCCTATCCACGCTTACCTGCCTATGTGGCTCCTTGCCTGAGAGGTCAGTGCAGACACAATAGCTTTTATCTGACCATGCAATAGCTTTTATCTGACCATGCATCGTTAAGTTAAGTATATAAGAGTTACTCCAATAACAATTAGACAATTATAAAGTGAGGTATATAAAAGTAGAGTCAGACTTCAGTTGTTGTCTTGTTTGATTAGGTTTTTATGTCCTCGCAACATCTAAGGTCATATCAGGACGGGTACCGACTTGTGACATTGCGCGCACTCTTGGCAACTTTATAGTGCTGCCCCATTGGGAGACCAGGCTGCGAGCATCATGACCTGATATCTAACTCAAGTCACATTATCCTGAACAGTCCTTGCCGTATCCTAGTAATGCTGAGCACATGGCTAGGTAGCGACAAGTATAAATTTGGTAAGTCATCAGCTAAACCCGGCCGCGATTTGAATTCCCGACCTTGTACACAGGAAAACTGCACTCCTACCGATTTGGCCACCGCATTCGGCCGTCAGACTTCAGAGGGGTGGGGTGGGGGTTGTATAGTTTTTTTAAAGGGGGGGGGACGTCCATCAGAGAACTGTCCTGGAATGGCGACAGCGTCGTTAGGTTGGTAATGAACACAGCATGTCTGTCCGTATGGATGTGGTTTCATGTAAGAGCATACGTCAAGCTGGCAGTGATCCATGTTTCTGTACTCAACTGACACGTCTATGCCTACTTTGAGCATATTCAGATCTCATAGGCCGTAATCGATTAACACGACCTGGGCGACTCGGCTCACTCGAGTCGTCAGAATTTCAAATAGAACACCACGAGTGCAGTCGACAAATACACGTGCCGTGTGCAAAACGACGCGACCACAGTAACCCACCTCTTGGCTGGGGTGGCTAGTAGCTGGTCCCGTCCTGCAGGATAACAGCCACCGTTACCAGTCATACATGTTGTTTTTTATAATAACATAGATTAATGAAATGGAAATATCACTAAACTATGCCATCATAAAACAATTTAAATCCTATTTTGCTGTAGTTATATTGGTTATTAAAAAAAAAAAAAAGGTTTTGGATTAAGCCAAAAAAAATTCCACCCCGAGCGTGGAGAAGCATATTCGATCTGAGTCTGTAGGATGTGCGCATGCACCAAAAAGTGGCTCGGGTGACCCGAGTTGATTAATCGATTACCCCCACGAGAGACCTGAACGCATAAGGTAACAATATAGTGAGCCGCACTCACCTCCCTAGGTGAAAGGTCATAGAAACAACACAGGTAGGTGTAAGAAGGCGGATTGCCCCAGGAAATCTAGGTAGAGTAATGGTTAGGACACTTGCCTTGGAATGACGTAAATATGGGATTTAGTCCCGCTCTAAACATGACGTTTCCGGTTGTTGCAAAATACTAATTAGACTGGTGCCATGACCAGGATTCAGTACATACTCAGATGCCAATAAATCCAGTCTGAGAGGGCAAAAGAAATTTGGTCTAGTTTCGTAAATGGCGTCTAGCTAATGACTAGTTAATTGTGCTGTCACATTACAACGCTTCTCGCCAACGAGCGTCGACGTCAAGAAGCGTTAGGCGCGCATTGGTATTCGTTGATGGATGGTGATGGTCGGCCATGCGAGTCTTCGCACGTCGAAAGTTTTGTGCTTACACAAAACCTTCGACGTGCAACAACTGTTGCTTTGTTTGTTTGTTGTTGTTTTACATCCTAGCCACATCTAAGGTCATATCAGGATGGCGCGCCAAACATTTTTGTTTTATTTCTCACAACATCGGCCGCACGCTACCAATACGTTGCTCTGATGCCGAAAAGTTTGACGTGTCTTGACGATTAAAAGTGATTGTGCGCGTTGGCGGCGCGCCGGCAAGAAGCATCATAATGTGACAACACCATAATGACTAGCCAGCGTCTAGCCAATGACTAGCCAACGACTAGCCAACGACTAGCCAACGACTAGCCAACGACTAACCAACGACTAACCAACGACTAACCAACGACTAGCCAACGACTAGCTAACAACTAACATACAAACTAACATACAAACTAACATAAAAACTGAACATAAATTACTTTCACAAATGGGTGTCTAACTATTGGCCTCTAACCAATGACCACGGACAATCAGATTGGACATTATAATATTAATATAAAAAGGCAAGAGTTCTCTCTTGAGTCACCAATACTTGGAACAGTTTTACCCGCATATATGCCAACTGAAGCGCTATTCACAAATGCCTTCAACTCTAGGCTAGATAAACATAGCACTATTGACGAGAGCCCACAGTCAGAACCCTGTTGCTACCCATGAGTAACCCTGGATCTTTCTTTAAAAACCAGAACACATTAAAGCTGCATAGTCCGATGAAAGCATCACATTTTCAAAACTAAGACATTTTCCTAGAATTGATCCTGCGTATCCAACTTAGAACCTCGTGCATCGCTGTGTAGAAGAGAGTAGTAAGTCAATTTAATATTTAAAAATCAGTTACCATTGAAACCTGTGGTGTTCAGCATTTCGTTACGCATACTACCCTTAATTTTGCATGTTTTCATTTCAAACATTTTCAAAGTTAGCAATGTATAATAAAAGTCAGTTCAAACTGAGAGAGATAATAACGATCAACCTAATATATTCATCTCAAAATATGGCAGAGGCTCAAAACCATTGGACGATGCAACCTGAACCCGTCTAAGATAGATTAGGCCCCGGTGTTGCGGTTTCAGATCTCCGCCAGTTTCAGATCTCCGCCAGTTTCAGATCTCCGCCAGTTTCAGATCTCCACATCGCTTCTGCGCATGCGTCAAAATCGAACAGCATCGTCAAGGCATTGTCAATGGTCATGAGCAATCTTCATACAGAAAAAGTTAAATATCTCTAAAACCACACCACCTAGAGACAAATCGCATGGAACACATATAGAAAACATGTTTACCGAAAAGATTATATTAAATTTATAAGGTTAGTGACACTGACACTATAGTGACAGTATGAGTGCAGCGATTTGTGGCGATCGGCGACGGTTTGAATCTGGCTCGATGTTGACACATGCGCAGACGACGCTGTTCGATTTTGATGCATACGCAGAAGCCAGGTGGAGACCTGAAACTGGCAGAGATCTGAAACCGCAACACCAGCTCGATACTAACTAGGCTAGTAGCCTACAAACCATATTCGGAAGTGGATAAATATAGACCTAAAGAAAGCTGGGCAACGCATTTACTCATATCCCTACCGTCTTCATTAGATCTAACAGTAATAAGATCGGCTGTGGGGCAGATGTTTGTTTGTTTGTTTGTTTGTTGTTTTATGTCCTAGAAACATCTAAGGTCATATCTGGATGGGTACCGACTTGTGACAGTACGCACTCATGGCGATTTTATAGTGCTGCCCCACTGGGAAATAAGGCCACCGGCACCATGACCCGATATCCCACTCATTCACATTATCCTGACACCGAGCTAACCAGCACTTGCCCTATCCTAATAATGCTGAGCACCAGGCTAGGAAGCGACAAGTATCAATTTTTTAAGTCATTGGTTTGACTCGACCAGGAACCGAACTCGCGATCTCCCGATCTTCCGCATGCGAGGCCTGTGCTCTACCGATTCGGCCACCGCACCCGGTCTGTGGTGCAGATGGTTGAAGCTCAGGTCCATATCCATGGGTTCATTTATTGTCACCACTCCCATAGACCGAGACACTGATTCATTTACTCACCACCAGAGGGGGCGTGCAGATCACCATATATCGTGAGCAGGGTGCTGCCCTCTGGTGGTGACCCCGGATAAGTTGTGGGTGCCCTAGCGTGTGTGTTGTGGGTATTTGTGAGTGTGTGTAGGTGTGTGTGTCGTTAGTTGTGCGTAGGTAGGTATGCATAGGTAGGTGTATGTGTAGGTGTGCGTTAGCAGGTGTGTGTGTAGGTGTGCGTAGGCAGGTGTGTGTGGGGGGTGGGGAGTGGGGGGGGGGGGTGGTATGGGTATGGGTGTATGTGATTGTATATATGTGAATGTGTGGGTCGGGTAGGTGTGGTGGGTATGGGTGTATGTGATTGTAGATATGTGAATGTGTGGGTCGGGTAGGTGTGGTGGGGGTGGGTATGGGTGTATGTGAATGTAGATATGTGAATGTGTGGTCGGTAGGTGTGGTGGGTATGGGTGTATGTGAATGTAGATATGTGAAATGTGTGGGTCGGGTAGGTGTGGTGGGTATGGGTGGGGTATGTGAATGTAGATATGTGAATGTGTGGGTCGGGTAGGTGTGGTGGGTATGGGTGTATGTGAATGTAGATATGTGAATGTGTGGGTCGGGTAGGTGTGGTGGGTATGGGTGTATGTGAATGTAGATATGTGAATGTGTGGGTCGGGTAGGTGTGGTGGGTATGGGTGTATGTGAATGTAGATATGTGAATGTGTGGGTCGGGTAGGTGTGGTGGGGGTGGGTATGGGTGTATGTGAGTGTAGATATGTGAATGTGTGGGTCGGGTAGGTGTGGTGGGGGTGGAGGTGTGTGTTGCTAGGTGTGTGTATGTGAGTGTAGCCTCTTTATGTAGGTGTGTGTAGATGAGTGTATATGTAGGTGAGTGTGTGTGAGGGTATGTGGGTGTGGCCAGGTGTGTGTAAGTTGAGTGTAGCGTCTATATGTAGGTGTGTGTAAGTTGAGTGTAGAGTCTATATGTAGGTGTGTGTAAGTTGAGTGTAGAGTCTATATGTAGGTGTGTGTAAGTTGAGTGTAGCGTCTATATGTAGGTGTGTGTAAGTGTGTGTATATATATGTGAGTGTGTGCGTGCGTGTGTGTGTGTGGGGGGGGGGGGGGGGGGGGTCCGGCCTCTACATGCATGTGGGCGGTTGCTGCAGGTGAATGACAGTTGGTATGGGGACCAGAATCATTGACACATGACACATGCATATTGCACATTTTCTATCTCAAGCGCCCTATACCACAGTAGAGCGCCAAGATGACGCGATGCAGTGTGACCCTGTATGGATGAGGTAGTGTCGGGCCCACGCCCTCTCTGTGCACACAGTGCGCAGGCGTTACGCCCTACTCCCAACTCCTGGCGGCCAGCTTTTGAACCAGTCTTGGTAATTTACAATTGGTGAACTAAAAAAGAATAAAAAGAAGAATGTCACTAATCGCTTAGGCGAGAATGAAGTGGTGCCGGTGTAAAGATTTCAAATTCCCCCCATATTCAAGTTCCCCCCCCGGGAACTTGAAAACGTTTTCAAATTCCTTCCAGGGGAATTTGAAAATGTTTTCAAATTCCCTCCCTCGTTTTAACTTTCCCTCCCCCCCCATTTTTGGGGAATTTTCTTTATTTTTGTTATTTTTTGTTATTTTTTGTTATTTTTCATGACAAATATTATAATATACAGAGAATAGCATAATGGAAATTATTACTAGTACAATAAAACATATTTAACCACAAATGACACAAAAAGTCTCCAAGATGGTTAAGAAAAAAATATTATAGGTCTGAAATTTAAAACGTTTTTTAAAGTTTTTTAAACAATTTTAAATTCCCGGAGGGGGGAATTTGAAAATAGGGGGAGGAATCTGAAAACTGTTTTTAAGTTCCCCCCAGGAATCTGAAAACGTTTTTAATTTCCCCGGAGGGAA
>JASIRB010003041.1:0-77057 GCA_030323885.1 Branchipolynoe longqiensis
TATATATATATATATATATATATATATATATATATATATATATAAAGTCAGGCTAAGTGAAAAAGAAGAGGGCGAGATGGGAGATTGGTGAACAGCCTAATTTATTTGATAAGGCTCTTGGTCGAGCAATAAACGCTTAAAAGCTTAAAAGTAACAAAATAGATGTGTAGTGGGTGAGGTATGAGGCTAAAGTGCACTCAGTAGAGGTGGGGGGAGGGGCAGCAGCAAAGAGCGTACTGGCCCGCAGCAAATATATAGCATGCACAAGAAATAATTATCAAATCGTAGGCAAATAAATAATAATTATTATAAAATACCTTCACCCGCCAGTTTATATTCATATAATAGATTATATCACACATATATACAATCTGTCACTGGGGATATATAACCTCCATTCACCACGGTCTTTGTATCTCTTTTTCAATACATAAATATTACTTCTGTTTCTATATATAGAACATTGCACACATGTGTGTAATGTATGTAATGTATGTGCGCATACTAAGTAGCCTATGGGCGCCTGTGTGACGGGCGACACGATGAGAGCACCAGTTGGATGTGAAACCAAATAAAGCACTCGTTAACGTGTCCACATCATTAAATGGTGTCAGATATCAGCCGCCTAAACAACGCAACGTGGTATTAACGGGGCTGAAGCCGCCAGCGCCACTCAACCTGCAGGAGAACATGGCCATGAGATGGAAAACATGGCTAAGCTGCTACCACATCTATGCAACAGCAGCGTGTGTAATCAACAAGGCGGAAAAAGTGCAGTGCTCAGTATTTCTACATGTGGCAGGCCTAGAGGCCCAGAAAGTGCCTATTACTATGAAAATACAAGTCCTTATGAGGTCCTTATGATGAAAGCCTTGTATAATCTATCAGTACGCATGCAGCGCATGAGAATGAGACTGCAAAATTATAATATAAATGTAATACATGTAAAGGGATCAATCATGTATTTTGTAGACACCCTTTCCAGAGCGCATGTAAGCAACACAGAGCCAAGCAACCTGTCTGACGATGGAATCTCTGTCGCAGCAATCAACATAGTCCGATGCTTTTGAATTTCTTACGTTTTCTGAGATAAATACATTATGCTGATCATTATAGTCTATATTAGTTTAGTTTGAAGTAATTTATATTTTAAATGGCTAACTTTGGAGATATTTGAATTTTGATGTCAAAACATGCTAAATTAATTTTGGCAAACATGCCAAAACTCTGGCACCATAGACTTCAGTAGCAACAGGTTCTATTAAATTGACTTATTATGACCTTTGATGCAGCAAAACATGCTTAATAAGTGAATATGTAGAATACGTAGAATTATGTCTATATAAGTGTTTTGCTTTTGAAAATTTGATGTCTTCATCGGACTGTGCAAGTTTAACTAAAAGAGATAGTAAGGGTCATCCAGGCAGGCTGGCCTAACCGCAACAGCCAAGTAAAGCATGATATAAAATTATAAGACCAGATTTCACACACAGACACAAAATTACAGTAAATGACAAAATTGTGTTAAAAAGTAACAGAATTATTATGCCCAAATCATTACAAAAGGAAATGTTGGATAAACGCATGAACCCACCTCGGGATAGTAAAAACAAAAAAGGCTGGCCTGGCATTGACAAGCAAATTGAAGAAAAAGTAGTTAAATGTCAAATATGCCAAAATTTCAGAAACCACCAACAATCTGAACTATTAATAAACCACGAAATACCTGGCATACCATTCTATAAGATTGGCATCGATTTCTTTCAAATAAAAGATCAAGCATTTTTGTTGATCATAGACCAATATTCAAACTTCCCAGAAGTCATAGAAATGACAAACACGTCAAGCAAAAACAAGGTCTTGAATGAGCGAGGTCGCTCATTCGGTGTCATTGCTGGACACGGCAGGCTCAAGGCCGAAGCCCTCCCCCCACTGCCACTACTGAGGTGGAGGGGGGAAGGGAGGGGAGTGATGCGCGACACGGTCGCTCACACCCCCCGCCCCCGCCGGTGCTGGGGAGGGGGGTGGGGGAGGCCATCTCCCCCCCCCCTCCGGCCTATAAAAACTCCTGCCAGCCATCACGGCCAGGCACCCGTGCAGTTGACAGATCACACCTAATTAAATGTCACATTACTGATAATTTACCCTCTACTGATATCTTATATGTTTATCATTAACTATTGCTATTGTAATTTAAGGTAATTGATCACTCGCTTGTTAAATCGTTCACATGACTCATATGCCCTCATCACATTTCATTTCCCCAATATATAGGGGCCTTCGCTCATTCGCTTTTTGCCAGATGATACACAGTCAATGTACATGCCGCCGGGCGGGCAGTGCCCGAATAAAAGCCTTGATTAACCCACTCATGCCTCTGAGTCAGCTGTGTCTGTGAGCAATGATTAAAGAATTAAAATCTGTATTTTGCCGATATGGCCTAGCGCACACGGTAGTATCGGACAACAGTCCACTATTTTCAAGCAGAGAATACAAAGGATTTGCGAAAGAATATAATTTGAAAGACAGGTTTTCTAACCCAAAGTACCCACAAACCAATGGACAGGTAGAAAGATACTTTCAAACAATAAAAAGAATGATAAAGAATACAACACTCAACAACAAAGATATAGCCCTCGCGCTATTCAATTATAGAAATATCCCTTTAACAGGGCTTAACGCATCCCCGGCACAGCTGCTTATCAGTCGCAAACTGAAATCGAAACTCCCGACAGAAGTGAAACAACTGAAACCGAAACCACGAAAATCTGAATCGAAACCAATGAAAACCAACCAACAAAAACAAAAGAAATATTTTGACAAAAGAACAAACAAAACACACAAAACACCCTTCAGCCTAACCCCGACACTAGCACCGCCACTGGCTGATTTTGACACACCTGTACAGCAGCCTCAATCACCACCCAAACAATACATATAAATATATATATATATATATCTCATATATATATATTTATATTTATGTGTTGTATATATTATCCTATTGTGCGACTGACACTTGTCAAAATCCGGTTGAGGTGAGGTGGGCCGAGATGGCGCCACTGGTACAGTGTTGCATCTTATAGAGTATAACAATAATCATAATAATAAGTAATATTTCCTTCCATATCTTTATACTCACATAAGGCGTTATACATCACATAATATATATATATATGTATATGTATATGTGTATATATATGTATATATATGTATATATATATATGTATATATATGTATATATATGAGGAAGCATGCATTATCATCTAACACAAGTTATGCTTGGAGACAGGCGCTACGAGGGTTCTACGTTGGGAGAGTGTTGCTGCTGCTACTGCGCATGCGTAGTGATGTGCGGCTCAAGACGATGGTAATGACTCTGTGATCAAGTCATTTCACGGCCAATTTGCCAGCGTGGTCATTGTAGGGAATGTGTATGTGTGAAGGGGGTGTCTGGCGTCCAGTGGTCGTGGGGTGCTGTAGGAAAAAAGTACTACAGTAACCGAAGAAAGGGGGAGAAAGAATGTGGACCTCCGCGAAATCCTATTTAGGTTTATTGGTAATTCATTATAGATTGCTAATACAAACATTGCTGCTAGCGTTACATAATCCACTGGAAATGCACAATATTGTGATAGGCAGCGTATAGTGGCTGAATCTTCTAGAGGTTGCCCACAATACAAAGAACCTTAATGTTGCATAGCCTGATGAAAACGTCACATTATCAAAACCAAAACAATTATCTAGATTTGATCCTACATATCTAACTTAGATGCTGGTGCACTTATTAAACATTTGTCATCACATATAAGGGGATACTGAGTCAATTACTAGAACCTGTTACTGCAGAAGCCTATGGTGATAGAGTGTTGGCGTGCTTGCCAAAATTAATTTAGCATGTTTCCATTTCAAATATCTCAAAAGATGGCGATTTAAAATAAAAGTTACTTCAGACTAAAGTAAGGTAGGTTATAATTAACAACATAATATGTTTATCTCAGAAAATGTGAGAACCTCGAAACTATGCAACTTTTCTTCGGTTTATTGCAATTCCTCCGCTGTCATACAGGCCACTCAGTCATGTGACCCTGCCGAATTCGGCATCTTTTCACTTCAAACTGCATAGTCCGATGAAAAGATCAAGTTTTCACAACAAGAGTAGGCCCATTTATCTAGATTTCATTTCCATATATCTAACTTAGATACTGGTGCATTTAATAAGCATTGTTCACCATATAGAAGGGAACACTTACGCAATTGTAATAGAACCTGTTACTGAAGAAGACTGTGGTGTCAGAGTTTTGGCGTGTTTGCCTAAATTAATTTGGCATGTTTGCATTTTAAATATCTCAAAAGTTAGCCGTTTAAAATCAATATTACTTCAAGCTAAACTAAGGTAGATTATAACAATCCACTTAATAATAATATATTCATCTGAGAAAATGTCAGAAACTCAAAACCATCTGACGATGCATCTTTATAGGTGTGCATTTAAAATAACAGTTACCTCAAATGAGAGTAAGACAATGTGATTATGACGATGAACTTAATATTATACCATATCGTGACCTTACTATAAAACGGTTCTATCTGACAAAGTGACCGAATCGGTGTTATGGATGTAAAAATGTTCTATTTACAAAAGTCTATCATGCAGTTACACAACTGTTTCTCAACTGGTAATTTTCACTGAGATATATTAAAAATAATATGGTTCTATCTGCTTTGTTATCATGCAGTTACACAGCTTCAGTCCTCATTATCTCGAAAGCACCATTTTGTCAGATAGAACCGTTTTATAGTAAGGTCGCGATATGTATCTTTTGTTTTTAAAGGCAGGAACTCAAAACCCTCGAACTATGCGACTTTAAATAGCTTTGATTGTAGTGGGTGTGATATATTTGGTTATATAGCATCATGTTTCATTATCACGATTATCATAGTCTCCGTGAGCCGAGTGATATCAAGCTCTATTTGAAACCATTCCGCCCATCAACGTGTATGTATGCATCTTTAGGTAAACAAAAAGCAGGCGTATACTTCCGGTTGTACTGAGGGATTTTGTTATTCACTATGGGACTGTATTCTAGTTAGTTCATATGCCACCAAGGCCACATTGAATGGGACACAAAGTGCCCCATTATTTAAAGATGCATAATCCGATGATTTCTCTAAGAGAAGTTTCTGCATAGTATTTAGATGAATATATTAGGTTGATAATTATAATCATTTTACTTTAAGTTGAAGTACCTTTATTTTAAAGGATTAACTTTGGAGATATTTGAAGTGAAAACATGCCAAATTTATTGTGGAATGGACATCAAAATGGTGGATGCGATAGGCTTCCGCAGGGACATGTTCTACTTTAATTACTAGCATCCCCTTCTTTGCAACTGTAAATGCTTAATGAGTGCACCAGTATATATATATACACATATATATATACATATATATACACATATATACACATATATATATACATATATATATATCCGGATTTGTTGATATTGCCTATTGTCAACTTGATATCTACTACTACACATATATCACTTTACCATTGTTAACCTTGTTACTGTTACATTTGACTATTATATAATGATATCGCCCATGCTTGTCTTTTGTTGCCTTCCTTCCACTTACACATATATATACATATATATACACATATATATACATATATATATAATTATATATATGAATATATATATATATATATATATATATATACCATATATGTCCCAACAGATGCGCACTGCTTGAGTGCAGACACATGGATGCGCATCTATTCAAAGTTAACAGAATTTCATGGATTTGTTTTTGTCGTGCCTCTGAAATAAAGTGTGATTGTCTTATTTTATGTGCATTCAGTCTGAATACGATCATAAATCTTTATTTGTTTTTGTCATGCCTCTGAAAGAAAGTGTGATTGTCTTATTTTATGTGCATTCAGTCTGAATACGATCATAAATTTGTGCGCGCTTTCAATCTTGAAATGGGGGGTGTGCCTCTATTGGGGAGCCTGCTTCTATTGGGACATATACGATATATACATATATAGGCTGTGTAGGTTCAAGTCTAGGTAAGTTATTGGATTTAGTCAATTTCATGGTTTCATCGGGCTATGCAGCTTTAACTAACCACGGAGTATGCAACTTTAAATGTATGCTATAAACTATTAAATGAAATAGAATTTTAAAATATCCATTCCTTTGCATATCTTGTCGTTTGAATAGAAACTAATTCTGCCGGACTTTAGACGAAAGCTAGTTAATAGTATTTCTGTGAAAGCTGATAAATTCGCCGACTGGTTCCCTAAGATATTCGTGTTATTAAAGTTGCATAGTCCGATGGTTTTAAGTTTCGGTCATTTTCTGAGATAAATATATCAGGTTGATCGTTATAATCTACGTTACTTTGGTTTGCAGAAACTTGTATCTTAAATGGCTAACTTTTTAGATATTTGAAGCGCAATCATGCAAAATTAATTTTGGCAAGCAGACCAAAACTCTTACACCATAGGCTTAAGCACTAACACTAACAGGTTCTAGTAAATTGCTTCTATGTGGCAAAAAGTGCTTAATAAGTGTATCAGACTGGACACATGATGAGGATGTCAACAGACAGGCTACCAAAGCAGATCCTCTATTCTCAATTGTCTTCTGGTCAGAGAAAGAGAGGACGCCCCCATCTCCGGTTCATTGATACTATCAAGAGAAACCTGAAGCTGAGAGACATTAGGACCAACTCATGGACATCAATCACTCTCACAGCAGAGAGCTAAATGGAGAGTAGCGGTAAAGTAATGAAAGCAGTCTTTGTCGCATTGTGACCGACAGCATGATGATGATGATATAAGTTAGATATGTAGAATCAAATCTTGGTGAATGATTTTGTTTTGAAAATTTGATACTTCATCGGGCTAGGCGACTTTAATATGTAAAATTATAGGGAGATCGGGAACCAGCATAGGGTGAGCTAGTAGTAGAACATTGCAGCTGGAGAGGGTACAGTTGCATGGTCTAGTGGTTTTGAGGTTCTGGCATTTTTGGAGGTTGTCCCAGTTTTCATTCTTACACGAGCCACCCCAGTAACTATGGGTGTCCCAACCTGCCAAATATGTTCTATTTTGGAACAAACTTCTCTTATGCCATCTAGTGTCATATATTTGTGTCACTATATAAACACTGCACAACCACACATCATCCTACCAGTCGGACAGGCAAGACGCCGTATCAGGGTTATGGACTACTCCTCCACCTTCGATACAGAGCTCGCCGCCATCCACCATGCACTCACCCACCTGCGACACCGCAGCTGTGTATATGTCACTGACTAACTCAATGCAGTCCGCAAAATCAAGGACCATAGAGCTAGCCACTCGCTGGCCACCTTGATTCAGAACACCATCACCACCAGGCACGAAGCTCGCCTCGACACACTCTTAGTCTGGGTTCCCTCCCACATTGGGTTATCCTGTAATGACCAGGCTGACTCAGCTGCTCTGGATAGCTCTCACCGCCCTGAGATTGACCTCGTCATAGGCCACTCCTTGTCTAAGCTCAAAACCACCAGTGCTAGAGTCACCAAAGCACTGTGGGGGGCCTCCCTCCATCGTGACACCATCAGGAACCCATACTCCATCAGTTTTAACGCCGCTGTTTATCATTGCTGCAGTTCTGCAGCCAGTGACCATTAGGTCATAAACCCCCCAATAAGTCAAGTCACATCATTCAATTTGAGCTGAGCATGAGAAGGACGACACTCAACAACAAGACAAAATATGCCACCCTACTCGCCCTGCAGACAATACAATAATTATAAGACAGGGTTAAGTGTCTCTAGACTCCCGCCAAGATTATATAAGAACATTGAAACTGTATAAGAAGATCAGAAATGCACAAATATATGCCAATTATATACATATGTGCTGTATTCGTATTGCTCAATTATAATTCATATATATATATATGCATACATATACAGTGAAACCCCGTTATAACGCGACCGTTGGGGTCCATAAAAAGGCATTGAGAAAAGAAAGCGGGGTCATGTTAAAGTTGCGTATTCCGATGCTTTTAAACTTTGGCCATTTTTCTGAGATAAATATATTAAATTAATTGTTATAATCTATCTTACTTTAGTTTGCAGTAAATTTTATTTTAAATGGCTAACCTTGGAGATATTTAAGACGCAGGCATGCTAGATTAATTTCGGCAAGCATGCCAAAACTCTGCCACTATAGGCTTATGCAGAAACAGGTTCTATTAAATTGACTCAGCATGCCCTTCTATGTGGCAACAAATGCTTAATAAGTCGACCAGTATCTAATTTAGATGTAAAATCAAATATAGGTGAGTGTTTTGGTTTTGAAAATCTGATATTTTCATCGGACTATGCAACTTAAATCTGGGTTCAGTTTACTGATTTACCTTTGAATTAAAGAATTCTGGGGCCAAAGCCTCATCGCGTTATATCCGAATTCACGATAAATCGGGGCGTGTTAAATTGTGGTTTCACTGTACATATGCATATACCTAAATATATATATATATATATATATATATATGTATATAGATATAGATATGTGTGTGATGTACAATGCATTATGCGAGTATAAAGATACGGAAGGGAATTGTTTCTAATTATTGATATTAATTGACATTACTGATATTATTGATATTACCAATTGCTATACTCCGTAAGACTCCACACTTGACAGGTGGCGCCACCTGTGTCCTACCTCGCCTCCAATGGGTGTCGACAAGTGTTAGTTGCACCGGAGGATGCGTATATATAAATATATGTGTATATATAAATATATGTGGATATATAAATATATGTGTGTATATAAATATATGTGTATATATAAATAGAAGGAATATCTCAAGCAGGAATCCATATGAGTATTAGCAAGCACCAGCGCATCCCACCTGAGGTAAATCACAAAGGGACACACACACACACGTAAGACGCACAGGGGGTGGGTGACCTCTAGTACCCATATTTCCCACGAGAAAAAGAAGTGTCCCCGTCCCGATTTAGACCTGAAGCCGACTGTAATCACTCTCATCACCTCTCGGGGAGGGCTCGAATCTTCCCATACAAGTCCTCAACTAACTCTGAAGGGGCCTAATTTCTCAAATTTACTCACCCCTAAAACACCTCCGGAGTGCGCTAAGGTGAATGCGAAACACTCCATTATCGCTCGGTTACGCAACGCGCCGGGCACCGATTGCTGATTTCCGGTTATTAAATAGCCTCGTTTCGGTGTGCGCGCGCAGCAGGAAAGTGTTGTCTAATGGCCGCCGATTGCGGGTAATTTTCGGGTAATTCTAAAAGGACACAGGGGGGGGGGGGGGCAGGGGGGTTGATGTTTGGGGTGTGGGGTGAGGAATGGGATGGTGGACGTGTGTGTGTGGGGGGGGGGGGGTAGACGGGGGAGGAGGGGGAGGGGGAGAGGGAGGAGGGGGAAGGGGGAGGGGGGACGGGGAGGGGGACGGGGTATTTATTTCTCAGGAGTCGCAGGCGTCTTGCTCAAAGGAGATTGGATTGATGTAAGTATAGTGCGATGTGACGGAACGCATTTTATAGACGTGAAGAGACAATTATGACAAAAATTGTTCTCATCTTTCAAATATGATCTTTCTTTTAAATGTACGTGTGTGTCTGTGTGTATGGATGTGTTAGTGTGTGTCTGTGTGTGTGGATGTGTTTGTGTGTGGATGTGTGTGTGGATGTGTTGGTGTGTGTCTGTGTGTGTGTCTGTGTGTGTGTCTGTGTGTGTGGATATGTTTGTGCATGGATGTGTGTGTGGATGTGTTTGTGTGTGTCAGTGTGTGTCTGTGTGTGTCTGTGTTTGTGTGTGGATGTGTGTGTCTGTGTGTGTGTCTGTGTGTGTGGATGTGTTTGTGTGTGTATGTGTGTGTGGATGTGTTTGTTTGTGGATGTGTGTGTGGATATGTTTGTGTGTGGATGTGTGTATGGATGTGTTTGTGTATGGATGTGTGTGTGGATGTGTTTGTGTGTGTCTGTGTGTGGATGTGTTTGTGAGTCTGTGTGTGTATGTGTTTGTGTGTGTCTGTGTGCGTGGATGTGTTTTTGTGTGTCTGTATGTGTGGATGTGTTTGTTTGTGGATGTGTGTGCGGATATGTTTGTGTGTGGATGTGTGTGTGGATGTGTGTGTGTGTGTCTGTGTGTGGATGTGTTTGTGTGTGGATGTGTGTGGATGTGTTTGTGTGTGGATGTGTGTGTGGATGTGTTTGTTTGTGGATGTGTGTGGATGTGTTTGGGTGTGGATGTGTGTGGATGTGTTTGTGTGTGGATGTGTGTGTGGATGTGGTTGTTTGTGGATGTGTGTGTGGATTTGTTTGTGTGTGTCTGTGTGTGTGGATGTGTTTGTGTGTGTGTGTGTGGATATGTTTGTGTGTGGATGTGTGTGTGGATGTGTTTGTGTGTGTCTGTGTGTGTGGATATGTTTGTGTGTGTCTGTGTGTGTGGATGTGTTTGTGTGTCTGTGTGTGTTGATGTGTGTTTGTGTGTGGTGTGTGTGTGATGTGTTTGTGTGTGCGTTGTGTTTGTGTGAGTTGTTTGTGGATGTGTGTGTGGATTTGTTTGTGTGTGGATGTGTGTGGATGTGTTTGTGTGTGTCTGTGTGTGTGGATATGTTTGTGTGTGGATGTGTGTGTGGATGTGTTTGTGTGTGGATGTGTGTGTGGATGTGTTTGTGTGTGTCTGTGTGTGTGGATATGTTTGTGTGTGGATGTGTGTGGATGTGTTTGTGTGTGGATGTGTGTGTGGATGTGTTTGTGTGTGGATGTGTGTGTGGATGTGTTTGTGTGTGTCTGTGTGTGTGGATGTGTTTGTGTGTGGATGTGTGTGTGGATGTGTTTGTGTGTGTGTGTGTGTGTGGATGTGTTTGTGTGTGGATGTGTGTGTGGATGTGTTTGTTTGTGTCTGTGTGTGTGGATGTGTTTGTGTGTGTGTGTGTGTGTGGATGTGTTTGTGTGTGTCTGTGTGTGTGGATGTGTTTGGGTGTGGATGTGTGTGTGGATGTGTTTGTGTGTGTCTGTGTGTGGATGTGTTTGTGTGTGGATGTGTGTGTGGATGTGGTTGTTTGTGGATGTGTGTGTGGATATGTTTGTGTGTGTCTGTGTGTGTGGATGTGTTTGTTTGTGTCTGTGTGTGTGGATGTGTTTGTGTGTGTGGATGTGTTTGTGTGGGTCTGTGTGTGTTTGTGTGTGTCTGTGTGTGTGGATATGTTTGTGTTTGTCTGTGATTGATTGATTGATTGATTGGTGGTTGCTTTATGCCGTGTCGGCAGCATAAGCCATATTCACGGCAAGAAATGTTAGTTTTTTGTTCAAACCTTCGCTTTTTACATGTAAAGGACATGTGTATACTTGTATACACATGTGCATACATGTATACACGTGTATACACATGTATGCACACGTATACACATGTATACACATACATACACATGTATACACATATACACATATAACATATACACATATAACGTAAACACATATATACACACATATACACACATATACACATATACACATATATACACATATACATACATATATACACACATATACACATACATACACGTATGTACACATGTAGATGATGTATACACATATATACCCACATATACACATATATACACATATATACACTTATAATACACATACATACACATATATACACATATATACACATATAAGATATATACACATGTAATCACACACATACACATATATACACATATATACATATATACCTATATACACACATATATTATGCACATATATTCACATATGTACACACATATATACACATGTATACACACATACACACATATACACATATATACAAATATATATATATACACATATATACACATATATGCACAGATATACACATGTATGCACATATATATAAATTTATACACATATATACATATATGTGACGTGTCAGCAATTGTGCGAGTATAAAGGCACGGATGGGAATTCCTGTTATTATTCCTTATTACTTGCTATACAATGTCCTTATTACTTGCTATGCGATGTCATACTCTGATATGATGAAGCCACAGAAGAAAAGGGAGATTGATTGATTGATTGCTGGTGGTTTAATGATGTGTCGGCAGCAAGCGCCGAATTCATGGCAAAAGGTTAGTGTTAGTGTTAGTGTTAGTGTTAGTTTTAGTGTTAGTGTTAGTGCTAGTGTTAGTGTCAGTGTCTCTTCATTCAGTCAGTTTAGTTAATTACATGTGTAAACATGCCAGCATTGACATTTACACGGACAACTGAAACGGTCAGATTTGAGTCAAATGACAGCAAAGAAATGTACCCCTGATGGAATTTTGAAGTATTTAAATTTGTCTCAAATGACTGCAGAATTTAATTCACAAAATATAGCTAAACTTACTGCAGGCAATATGGTACAGTTGCTCTTAAAAACTATAATGCCCTGTACACACCTCCCGTATAAAACCTAAAACTGCCCGTTTCGCGACTAAGTTTGAGTTTTAGTCAGTTTCAGTTTTTAGGTGTGACCCCCTAACACACCAGGGCCCATATGTATGAGCCAATTTTTAACCGGACCAGGGTTAAAGGAGGGTGCCGGGTTAGCTAACCGCAGAGTTCCAACTGTGTCACGGGGGGTGTATGTGACCAAAACGCGCCCGCGTTAGCTAACGTTTCAGTTATTTATAGATTTGGGAAATCCCTCTGCGTTTGTAGCCATATATTAGGCTCAAGTATATTAAATGCTATCATATTTAACAGAATTACATACACAATAAGTGACATTTTATCAATTTAACCCTAAATTCGAACCCTCCTTAAGGCTACCGCCGCATTGGCAGCGATATTAATAGTTATATTTTCGAATCGATGAAGGTACAGTCAACAAACCGCCGCCACCGCCAGTATGGAAAGTGACGTCGATGCGGCGGCGGCGGAGATTTGTTTACTTTACATTCGTCGATTCAAAAATATAACTATTAATATCGCTGCCAATGCGGCGGTAGCCTTAAGAAGGTTTCGAATTTAGGGTTAAATTGATAAAATTTCACTTATTGCGTATGTAATTCTGTTAAATATGATTGCATTGAATAGATTTGGCCATAATCGGTGCCTAACCCCACCTTTAACCCTCCTTTCACATGGGGTTAGTGCAGGCGACTTTAAACTCACTGAGTTAGTTTAACCCGGACACATACATACGCAGTTTTCGCTGCTAACCTGGGAAATCCGCATGATGGAGGGTTACGACTGCTAACCCGCGCTCATACATATGGGCCCTGAGGCTTCCGATTCGCGTATAAAACTCAGTTTTAGGTTTTATACGGGAGGTGTGTACAGGGCTTTATAAGATTCGAAAAATGAATCGAGCAGTTTTAGTCGGGAAACGGGATGGGTCGGGTTGTGACGGGTCCCGTCGGGCAGTCAGTTTTAGCTCGTGAATCGTATACAGGAGGTGTGTACCAGGCTTAACATGTGTTCATGTTCTACATCGGTAAAGAAACTTTACATGATATTTTTACTGAAAAGAAGAGGAGGAGAAGGTGGGGCAGGTTGAGGAGGAGGGGGAGATGAGGAGAAAACGGAGAAGTGGGAGGAGGCGGAGGAGGCGGAGGAGGCGGAGAATGAGGAGGAGGAGAAGGGGGAGGAGAAGAAGGAGAGGGGAGAGGAGGCGGAGATGGGAGAGGAGGAGGAGAAGGAGAAGGAGGGGGGGGGAGAAGGGGAGACGGAGGAGACGGAGAAGGAGGAGGAGAGGGGGGAGGAGAGGAGAAGGAGGGGAGGCGGAGGAGGAAGGAGAAGGAGGAGGAGGAGGGGGAGGAGAGGAGAAGGGGGGGGAAGAAGAAGGAGATGAGGGGAGGAGAGGAGGCGGAGATGGGAGAGGAGGAGGAGAAGGAGAAGGAGGGGAGGAGGAGAAAGGGGAGGCGGGGAGAGGGAAAAGGAGGGGGAGAAAGGGGGGAGAAGGGAAGGAGGGGAGCGGAGAAGGGGAGGAGGGGGAAGAGAAGGAGGAAGGGGGAGGAGGGGGAAGAGAAGGAGAAGGGGGAGGAGAGAAGGGGAGGCGGACATGGAGGAGTAGAAGGGGAAAGAGAGGAGAAGGAGTGGGAGGAGGAGAAGGGGAGAGGGAGGGGAGGAGAAGGAGGGGGAGGAAGAAGCAGGAGGAGAAGGAGGGAGAGGGGGAGGAGGAGGAGAACGAGGTGGAAAAGAGGAGAAGGTGGGGGATGTGGAGGAGGAGAAGGGGGGGGGGGGAGAACAGAATGATGTGGAGAAGGGGAAGGAGAAGGTGGAGGAGGGGGAGGAGGTGGAAGAGAAGGGGGAGAGGAGGAGGATGAGAAGGGGGAGGAGGATGATGAGAAGGGGGAGGAGAAGGAGGATGGCAGGAGGAGCAGGAGGAGAAGAAGCAGAATGAGGCGGAGAAGGAGGAGGAGGAAGAAGAGGAGCAGAAGAAGAAAGAGAATGAGAATCGCGTTGACTCAGCGAATACTGCTGCTTCTTAAAGGTGCCAATACAGGTTACATACTTTGAAGTTTGAGTGGCTTCTCATCGCCATGTTCATCCTTTGTGAAGAAACCACAAATGTGTTTGCGTGAGGAAAAGAGTTTCATTTGTCTTCACATGCTACCTGGACATGCCACCTGCATGTGTAGTGAACGACCCCCCCCCCCCCTCCACTGCCTCCTCCCCTCTCTCCTTCCTTCCAGCTCCTCATCTCTCCGCTCTCCCCCTCTCATCACCTCTCCTTCCCTCTTCTTCCCTCTCCTTCTTCCCTCTCCACCTCTCCTCTCCTCCCCCTCCCCTCCCTTCTCCCCTCCCCTGCTTCCTCCCCCCTCCTGCTCCCTCCTCCCCGCTGCCACCACACCACTTAGTGACCCCTGTCACCTCCCCCATACTGCGGGTATCAATTCCGACTCGGGTGTACCCGTCATGAGCACAGAACAATGCTACTAGTACTCCTAGTAGTACTAGTCACGTAGTCTCCGCTAAATTTTTAAAGCCGCATAGTCCGACAGAAGCATCAAATTTCGGAAACCAAAGCAATGATTTAGATTTGATTCTACATATCTAATGCAGATACTGGTGCAGTTAGAAAGCATTTCGTGCTCCATCAAAGAGAATATTGAGTCCATTTTATAGACATGCTACTGTTATTGTTAAGCTTAGTGTAAGATTTTGATGTGCTTGCAAAATTTATTTGGAATATTTGCAGTTCAAGTATCTCAAGCGTTAGCCATTTATAACAAAAGTGGTATGTAGGATTATTGATTTATGTGCATATGTACCACAGGTACTTAACATTGAAGTTTCACATACGTCTATAATTATATAGCTACACATGTACATATATATGCATACACATATGTATACGACCGGACGTGGTGGCAGAATTGGTAGAGTGCAGGCCTCGTGTGCGGGAGATTGGGAGTTCAATTCCCGGTCGAGTCAAACCAATGACTTACAAAATTGATACTTGTTGTTCCTTACCTTGGCGCATGGCATTAATAGGATAGGGAAGGGACTGGTTAGCTCAGTGTCAGGATAATGGGACAGAGTGTAATATTGGGTCATGGCGCTGGCAGCCTGATTGCAGTACTAAAAGGTCACCATGAGTGTGCACTGTTACTAGTCGGTACCTATCCTGATATTACCTTATATGTTTCCAGGACATAAAACTCCAACAGCCAACCACACATATGTATATACATTGAAACCTTCTATATATATTATGTAATGGTTCCAATATATATATATTGGAAAAAGTTCCGGGCGCAAGTGACAATGTTAGCGCCGGAAGTATGGTTGGGCGGTGGTGGAGCCACCAGTACCCGGATGAGTAAGGAGCAAATGAGAATGGAGAGAGCCCATTGGCTAATAATGTAGTATCGGAATAATATAATATAATAAACATAGAGAAAATCCCATATGCGGCTTTATACTCGCATAATGCTTTTACATCATATATATATACATATATATTTATATATATATTTAAATGAACGCCAACACACGGGGGGAGTAAAACGGACTTTTTTTATTAAAGTCCGACTATACAGTTAATGTAACAGACAAGCACATGAGAGTGACAGACCTGAGGAGCAGGCGCGTGCGTGGCCCCAATGGGCGTGAGAAATATGCAATGCAATGTAACAATATATAAAGAGCTAATAATATAATTAAAATTAATAAAGGTAAAGTCAAGGGTTGGGTATCGAACCCAGTACCTGCAGGGGGAAGGGTGGCATGCCGGCCCGCGGTCTGGTGGGCGGCGCGCCCTCCCCCCTCGCGCCCAGCGTCCCATGACCCAGCTGGCAGTAGTGGTAGTGTCGGTGTGCGCCGTGAGGCTGGGGGCTCACGCGCACGGCATCGCGCCGGCCAGTGTGCTGGTGGTGCGCCCGATGCCCGCGGTGTCGGCGATGACGTAAGCTGTGTAGGCGGTCGATGCCCATCCGCCCAGCTCACGGATGCGTGCTTCCGGGATGCCCGCGTTGAATAGGGCGCAAGAGCCCCCCCGCCGGAAGCTGTGGGTGCCGTAGTCCACTGGCGCGAATCCTGCGCGCTGGAGTGCGCTGCGGATGACCGTCCAGAAGAGGGGGGCAGTGAGGGGGCCCTCCCCGCCCAGAGGAGGGGGCCCGCGGGTGGGGCCACCAAGGGGCTGCGCGCAGGAGTGGTATGAAGCCTATGTGGGGCACAGGGGGTGCGCGGTCATGCGCGGTAGAGGGATCACTCACGCGGCTGCGGTACTGGTTTGTCTTGGACCAGCACAGTCAGGTTGATGCCCGCGCGCGTGAAATGCGCGTCCGAGTGGCACAGGTGCCACGATGTGTCAAAGGCGGCGGCGGTTTTGGGCATGAGGTTGGACCGCCGCAGGAGCCCGTAAAACATGGCTAGTGTCGCAGCCCACGTGGCAGCGTGGGCCGGGTTCATCGTGGTGATGTGCCGCAGTATGGCGAGCAGCATCTCCATGGTGATGGGGGCTTTCCGGTGCGCGGCATTGGTGCGCTCGCGGCAGATGCCGCGCAGGGTGGTGAGGAGCCGGTAGTGGCCCTCCGATGGGTTAGGGAGGTCCCACTCCCTGTGCAGCACGCGCACAATGTTTATATATTGTCGTATGGAGTTATACCGCATGCAGCACGCCAGGTGCGCCGCATAACGGCAGAGGAGGGCAGATGAGGAGGGGACGGGAGGGGAACCCACCGCGGTGCAGAACCGCAGGTAGGCGCTCCTGTGAGTGGCATAGGCACGCCTGGTGTTGGGGGCATAGGCGCTGCGTTGGTAGAAAGCTACCTTGTGGTCTAAGGCTGTCGGGTCCATCCTACCGCAGGGCATGCCAAGTGCCGAGTGGGGTGGTAGGCGGCCCGGGGGGGGCGCGGCGGCTGTCTGTGATAGTGTGCGCCAGTGCCGCCTGAAGGCGCTCCGGCCCGCCATGCAGCATGAGCCGACTCGCCGCGTCGGACACGACGTTGGAGATGCCCGGGTAGTAAACAGCGCGGAATTTGAAATTTTATATGACATCCATGACTAGGGGGTCCTTCGCGGTGCCACGGTTGATGATCGCGGCGGCGGCCTGGTTGTCCGTGTGGACGTACACTCGCTTGTTGGCCCAGGTGTGCGCCCAGAGGTGCGCTGCGGGCACCAGGCTGAGCACCTCCTTGTAATTGAGGAAAGGTGCTGGGTCCCCGGCCAGTCGCTGAAAGCGAGGGCGAACCAGTCCCCATTGTGGTAACCTCCCCCCCGTCCAGGTAGGCGTCTGTGGAGATGGGGGTGGCGGGGGCGGCATCCAGGATCGGTGTGCGCCTGTTGTGGCTGCGGGCGAACAGGATCCACCAGGTGAGATCCTCGCGCACTGCGGCAGTGACTCGGGGGCGGTGGGAGGGGCGGTTGAGCGTGCCCATGAGGTCGAGGATGCGTCGGAGGTGCGTGCGCCCCCCGTTGAGCACCTGGGCGGCCCTGCCGAGCTTCCCGCATATCGATTGCAGCTCCCGTTTGGTCAGGCTGCGGCGCACCGCCACCGCCTTGGCCTCTGCTACCAAGGCCTGGATCTTCCCTAGGGGGAGGCCCAAGGTGAAAGAGGTACTGTCAATCTCCACCCCCAGGAAGGTGATGTTAGTGCTGGGGCCTACCAGCTTCTTGTAATTTATGGTGAACCCCAGCTCGCGCAGCAGGGCCATGAGTTCCCCCATGAGGCGGCGGCACTCACTGCGGCGGGGGTGGGTGACGAAAAAATTGTCGCAGTACACTATTATCTGCTCGCCCCACCCCCGCGTGCGCATGATACCCAGCGCCGCTTGCGTGAGCCAATTGAACACTATCGCGCTCAACCGCGCGCCGAACATAAGCCGGGCATCATAAAGGTAGGTGGGGGCGGCGTCGCCCGCGAAAGTCCACTGCAGCCCCGCGTTGGCGTAGTCACGGGGGTGGATCCGCACGCTCCGGTAGGCGCTCGCCCGGTCGACTTTCCCCATATAGTCGCCCCGGTGGAGGAGGGCGGCCTCCTGCTCGACCGTGGAGCAGCTGTAGCACGTGCCCTCCGCATAATCGTTCAGCGCGCTTCCCCTGGGGCGGGAGGCGTCGTCGATCAGTCGGATCCCGCCCCCCTCCTTGGGGATGGCCCCGACGGCGCTGGTGATGTGCGCCAGGCCGTCACGCCAGACCTAGCGGCCGCTCTGGATCTCGGCGCGCACTTGCGCCTCCACCGCGCCCCACAGATCCGGGCGCGTCCCTGACGTGTGGTTGGGCTGGAGGGAGGGCGCACTGGAGACCGGAGTGTTGGTGACTCGGAATCCGTCACGCACCCCGGCCATGATTCCACGCGCGCCAGGTTTCTGGGGGGAGCAGCCGCTCCCAGGCCTCTGGGATCAAGGCCCCCTCCCGACTCCCCCTATTCCTTTTTTGCATGCTCGTACTTACACGGGGAGTACGGGCACTTCCCCATGTTAGCAAGCAAGCGGCATATGGTCCTCTCCCCCGTGGCGGTGGTGGTGGGGTCGGTGCGCCCCGCCCTGTGCTGCTGCGCCCCCCCATGGCTGTTACCGGGGTGGCCGCCCCGCCCCGCCCCTTCTGGATAGGGGCGGGGCTCTGTCTGCATTTCCAGGTACGTGGCCGCGGTACCCCAGGCCGTCCCGTGCTCGGCCTGAATTTCGCGGTACTGAGTGTCATAGTCGATGATCGACTGCCACTCAAACCTGGAGGCAAAGTTGTGAATGCTGGCGGTATACGACATATAGTACTCAATGTCTTGGTGCTCCATATCGCCCAGCTGGAGCAGGTGCGCGGCCAGGCACTGGTTGGCCGCCACCCACTCCTCCTGCGTCAGGTAGACGCACACGCACGAATCCTCTTCCGTCTTGAATTGCACCAGGCCGGAGGGAGGGTCGACTATCTGAAGGTATTCTTTCCTTTTCTTGGGGATCCGTTCGCGCACGGTGCGCGGGAGATAGTCGATTATTCTTAGTGCCTTGCTGGACTTCGCGCGGACGGTAAGGTTGTGGCGCGGGTCTGGGCCGACGCCGTGCCGACTGGGGCGAGTCACGGGGGCAGCCGCTGGGGTGATGTACCCAGATGCACCTGCGGGGCGGGCGCAATCCGGTGTCTCGGCGCTGTCGCCTCCCGTTCTGCCGAGCAGCCTGTCGGCGGCCGCGAAAGTCCAAAGCTGGTCGAATGCAGCCGCGCTTCTAGTATGGCGTGGCGCTCCTGCCGTGCCTTGTCGGTATTGTGCCACCGGTCGGCCGCCACGCGGTCGACCTGGGCGGGGGGCGGTTCGCTGTCCTCCCCCCAGCTGGGGCTCGTGCTGGCGCCGGTGCCGAACTCGGCGATTCCCAGCTCGCAGAGGGCAGCCGTGAGGAGGGCCTGCTGACCGCGGGAGATGTCCAGTGCCGCGAAGTCTGACCTGTCAACCGCAAGCAGTGCCGCTCTGCTCGTCAGAACCTCCTGCGCCATTGTGCTGGTTGTCTTCCTGCTTAGGCCAGAGATGGTAGCCCAGTCTATGAAGTCAAAACTCGTGCAGGAAACTCCGTCCTCTGCCATGATGGATGCGTGCAGTGCTGGAGGAGGGCGGAGAGGCTGTCGCTGTGCTAAGGCTGAGCAGCTCAAAGCATCTGAATCGGGTGCGCGCGGGCACAGACGGGACACGGCAGAGGTTGTTGCTCTGGGTGCAACTGGCACAGACGGGACACGGCACAGACGGCACAGACGGCACAGACGGGACATGGCAGAGGCCTCCCGCCGCCTATCTTAATGGGCCTCACGGTCATTAGCGCGCTGTCGCGCTGTCGCGCTTCGCTGCCGCGCTGGAGCGCCCCAGCGCCGCATCAGCCGACCTCCGGGGTTGCCGCCTCCCCCGCCTTATCAGGATCTGACAGGTGGACAAGCCCGGGCTGTCGCCCGGTGTGCTGCCCTCCATGTTGCGCACTTAAATTCCAGCGGCGAGCCGCTGGATATATAAATATCGACATTGATGCCTTCTAATTCTGTGTATTGGAGCTCATATATATTGGAGCCTTCTATAAATATTACATAAAGGTTCCTATATATACATGTATTTACATATACATTGATTCCTTCTATATATATAGCGCATATACAGACCTGTATGCAGATGTAAAGCAGAAGGACTGCAGCTATACTACTTCTTTGATAACTGCCACCTTTGTGGGTCCTGGGTTCGGCACCAGGGGAACTCACGGCGCTGCGTCCGCATTCGCACTGCCTTGATGAAGGTGCACTGGACTCGTCACTTGCTTGCCAGTTGCACCCAGAGCAACAACCCGTGGTTTATATATATATATATATATTGAAGGCACCAATATGTGTATATAGTCATATATATGCAGGGGCGTAGCCAGGGTGGGGCTGTGGGAGTGTACAGGCCCGCCCCCCCCCCCTCTGTACTTCACAAAGGTCACATAGCAGCCTCGAGATGATCAAGTTCCGCCTAAGATCTCCAATGGTCAACACACGTCTCACTGGGTTAACTCTCATGCAAATCCATCATGATATTGAGATCACCCCAGCAGAAATTGTAAATAAATTTGCACGCAGGTATCCAAGGAGGCTGGAGCTGGTGCACATCCCGACAGAAGGCTGAATGATATAATACCAACATAGACACAAAGAACAATTTATAATGAACTCAACACATGAGTGTAGTGTAGTGTAGTTAATACTTTTGGTGTTATGGACCTGCATGTGATAGACAATCAGACACCATTGATATGAATGTGACATGAACTGCTTGTAAAAATATACGGATTTTCGGTTCGGACTTATATATTGGCAGAGAGCATTATTATTCTCGGGTGATGGAGTGGGGACCAAGGTTATGTAATAGAAAGGCAATGGGGGGCCCACTCACTGCTGTGTGACATATTAGGCTGTGTGAAAATTATGTTAATACATAGTGCCCGAGATTATGACGAGATGTTCCTATATAAGAGATGGTTAATGTTTGGTGAAATGTTCCCTCTATGCACCAGTAAGGGTGCAAGTGGAGGAGAAGGACATTTTTAATATATATATTTATTGTAACTGTCTGCAACTGCCTGTTACCACAGGGCCGATGGGCAAGCACACCCAGCAACTCTGCATATATTAGGGACACCACCTACAGCTGGGGTTGAGTGACAGCTGCCCATATTAGGGCGTCGGCCCCCAGGCTGTGGAGGGTGTCTGATTGGCTGGCTGTGCGAGGCCCAGTCACCTGCACCCCTTTGCCCCACCTGACCACACAAGCCTCATTCTGATATTGATTATTCTAGACACTCTGATCTATATGATGCTACAGGCATTACTAACACACTTCTGGATGGACTCTGGAAGTGAACACACTCTTCTCTTGGCCAGGGACCCAGACACTCTGTCTGAGGCTCCTCCTTTCCTATACAAACTGAGCTGTGGGCAACAACCATGGGACTCCGGTTCAATGGGCTGTAGGCACTGATTCCTATACATACTAAAGAGAGTAATGAGGCTCTGTGTGGACAGAAGGTAAGGAGTGAGGTTGACACTGATAGGTCGCTAGTAAGTGAAAAGGAGTTGATGCCAATGAAGCACAACTTCTTCAATGTCAATCTTGCACGACTTGTCTTCCCTTTCTTGGTTATGAGTTTGTTTGAGAGGGGCATCAGGTGTGAACTGACAGACAGTTGTCAGAACGCACCTGGGGAGAGTAAGTGGTGTATCTGGGGCTCAGACGGCCGGGCATTCCAGTTATATTAGTTATTACATGCTGAAATGAATGTGTAATGTAAAAAATATATAATATATATTTATATGAATAAAGAGTGAAAATGAAATGTGTATATTTGTTATCCTTGATTGACACGGGGGGGGGGGGGGGGGGGGGTTGTTGTAGATGCAACATTATGCGAATGGACCGACATGGCGCTAACATGAACAGACATGGGGGGGGTGGGGTGGTGATGGTGTCATATCAAAAAGTTTGACCCCCTAGAAAATACTGGCTATGCCCCTGATATGTATACATTATATAGTAATATATATATAAATATATATATGTGTCTGTGTGTTTAGCAGATATGTACATGTATATATATATGTATATATATTTATATATATATATATGTATATATATATGTATATATATGTATATATATGGATATGTATGTGTATATATGTATATATATGTATATATATGTGTATTATAATTAATTATAAAAATACAAAGAACGCAGCGTATCCAAAGGTTTAATTATTATTTATTATTACTGTTCGACTGTATTACATGTATTAGGAGTCGTGCACCCATGCAACTGGCGCACACGAATGAGGCGTGAATCACGCACCCGCGCATTTGGCGCACACACGAATGAGGGGCCACCTGTATAGCGCCGAAATCAACTTCACTCCTGCTACAATTTTCTTTTGTAGGTGGGCATATTTATAATCCCCGCCAGAGAATTATAATAAATAAGTACTCAGCCCAACTCTCATTTGTCTACCTTTCTTCCGCAGTGACTTATATGTATATATATGTATATATATGAAAGGCTCGAAACAAGAAGTTGTTAGTTTGATGAGTTTGTAAAAGTGTGAACATGTTTTAGGTGGACTTTAGTTCCTCGCTGAACAGTCGTTCTGACAATGCATGCTATATATATACACATAGTGACCCCATGTCAGCACCAGCATGTGCAACATAAGGAATATACCTGTCACCTTTGCACCTGTGTAACGGCGTGGTCGTGTGAGGTACAATTGACTCTGTGCGACCTCATTGTACGTCCTGGTCACCATATGGTGCCCCACACACCCCTTGTTCCCCACGGCCGACTGCCTCAAATACAGCCCTCTGTGGAGCATAGTGCACGAAGCAGTGTACTCCAATATACCTACAAATATAGCACACATGCACACTATATATATAGCATGTAAGTGCTTTATACCTACAAAATTAATATAGCACACATGTATACTATATACATAGCTTGTATGTGTTTTATACCTACAAATATAGCACATGTGTATACTATGTACATAGCATGTATGTGCTTTATACCTACAAATATAGCACACCTGTATACTATATACATAGCATGTGTGTGCTTTATACCTACAAATATAGCACACATGAATACTATATACATAGCATGTATGTGTTTTATACCTACAAATATAGCACATGTGTATACTATGTACATAGCATGTATGTGCTTTATACCTACAAATATAGCACACCTGTATACTATATACATAGCATGTGTGTGCTTTATACCTACAAATATAGCACACATGTATACTGTATGTGCATAGCATATATGTGCATTATACCTACAAATATTGCACACCTGTATACTATATACATAGCATGTATGTGCTTTATACCTACAAACATAGCACACGTGTATACTGTATGTGCATAGCATATATGTGCATTATACCTACAAATATAGCACACCTGTATACTATATACATAGCATGTGTGTGCTTTATACCTACAAATATAGCACACGTGTATACTATATGCATAGCATATGTGTGCATTATACCTACAAATATAGCACACATGTAATGATGCATACTATTATTACTACATACATAGCATTCTATCTTTTATACATACAAATATAGCACACATGTATACTATATACATAGCATGTCTATGTTTTATACATACAAATATAGCACACATGTATACTATATACATAGCATGTCTATATTTTATACATGCAAATATAACACACGTGTATACTATGTACCTTGCATAATATGTTTTATACATACAAATATAGCACACATGCATACTATATACATAACATGTGTATGGTTTATAATACAAATATAACACACATGTATACTGTATAGATAGCATGTCTATGTTTTATACATACACCTATAGCACACATGTATACTATATACATAACATGGACTTATGTTTTATGCATTCAAATATAGTACACAGGTATACTATATACATAGCATGTCTATGTTTTATACGTACAAATATAGCACACATGTATACTATATACATCACAATTAACATGTGTATGTTTTATATATACAAATATAACACACATGTAGACTATATACATAGCATGTCTATGTTTTATACATACAAATATAGCACACATGTATACTATATACATAGCATGTCTATATTGTATACATACAAATATAACACACATGTATCCTATGTACATAACATTATATATTTTATACATACATATATGTATACTATATATACCATGTATGTGTTTCATACATACAACTATAGCACACATGTATACTATATGATAGTATGTCTATGTTTATAATCATAGCATGTATATACTATGTACATAGCATTATATGTTTTATACATACACATATGTATACTATATATACCATGTATGTGTTTCATACATACAACTATAGCACACATGTATATTATATGATAGTATGTCTATGCTTTATAATCATAGCATGTATATACTATATACATCGCATTATATGCTTTATACTCTACTATGTGAATATCAATGCCAAACGCAATCACATGTTTTAACATGTTATTCTATTTCACATAGTGTCTTGTTCAGATTGTTGTGGCCAGTGGCGCCACCTGGAGTCATTAAAAAGTAATGAATGCCTATTGAATAACGTGTATGGACACAGGATTGAGCCGTTATTTCCCGATATGGGATTTGGGGGCCGATGGACTTTAAGAGGCACATTTTAAAAGCCCATTAGACACGAAACTCCTACTCCCGATTTCACCTTTTTAAATTCTATTTTTTGTTTGTTTTATGAGCAGCTAGATGATCAATTGTCAGTGATTGAAATTTCCCCTGCTTATTCAACAAATGCAAGCGCCACCCCACTCCTAAAAAAAAAAGATTTTAATGTTTCTTTGTTGTTTTACACCATAGCAACATATAAGCTTTTTTGTTTGTTTGTTGTTTTACCTCCTAGCAACATCTAAAGTCATATCAGGATGGATACCGACTTATAACAGTGCACACTCATGGCGACTCAATAATACTCTCCCACTGGGAAACCAGTCCACCAGCACCATGACCCAATAATAGCCCACACAGTCACAATATCCTAATACAGTATAACCCGGTTAAACCAAACTTGAAGGGACCATAGAAATTTGTTTGGATTAACCGATCATTGGTTTAACCGAGCTTTGGCTTCGACTTTGACTTGGCTTTGGCAAAAACGCGGGTGAATTATGAATATGAATGTAATATACATTGTATGTGGACACTTTGATTATTGTTTTTTTAATGTATATACAGTATAGCCCCGTTAAACCAAGCTTGGTTAAACTAAACGATAGGTTAATCCAAACTTTTGTTGGTGGCCCAGCAAAATACTACCATTTATCATATACAAAAATTGGTGGGGTCTCAGATGACCTTATAACCACATAAATGGTATCATTGGTAGTATTTTGTGGGGCGCTGAAAATAGTTTGGATTAACCAAACGTTTGGTTTAACCAAGCTTGGTTTAACGGGGTTATACTGTACTGTGTTAACCAGTCCTTGTCCGATCCTATTAAAGTTGCATAGTCCGATGCTTTTGAGTTTTTGCTATTTTCTGAGATAAATATATTATACTAATCGTTATAATCTACTTTACTTTAGTTTGAAGTAACTTTGATTTTAAATGGCTAAGTTTGGAGATATTTGATGTCAAAACATGCCAAAATAATTTTGGCAAGCACGCCAAAATTCTGACACCATAGACTTCAGTAGTAACGGTTTCTATTAATTGACTTATTATGCCCTTCTATGCAGCAATAAATGCTTAATAAGTGCACCAGTGTCTAAGTTGAATATGTAGAATCAAATCTAGATAAGTGTTTTGGTTTTGAAATGTTGATGCTTCATCGGACTATACAACTTTAATAGCGAGGTCTAGGCTGTGTAGTGACAAGTATAAATTTGATAAAATCATTGGTTTGAATCGGCTGGGATTTGAACTCCTGTCCTTCCGTATGGGAAGCCTGCGCTCTACCGATTTGGCCACCTCATCCAGTGCGAGCATCGAATTTGTCAGCAGCGAACATCAAATGCGTCCGCAAGAGTTTCCAGCCACAACCAGTGACAACACCACGTGGTCACCGGGATCACACAGGCCCCGGGCCGCCCGGCGAGTGCGTGCCGGCCGCCGGCAGGACAAAAGGCGCTCATCAACCCACCGGCCGCTGTTTTGGCGGGAAACCAAGGGAACAACCAACAAATGTCGTCTGGTTCGGAACAATATGGCGGCGACACACAAGCAGATGCGACCACGTGGCTGGGTGAACGATAATAGGAGCACTTAAGCTTCATTAGACGCGCATGCGCTAATTATGCATGGGGGATAGGAGGAGGAGGGGGGGGGGGGGAGAGTCACGTGATGGCAGTGTCTGCAAACGCTGTTTCTTTTCTTCCAGTTGACGGGGTTCTTTTTGATGAAGAAGATGTGGCCCGTGTCACATGTGCCGAGCGGTCCGTCTGCTCGGTGTCTGTGTCCGGGGGGGGGGGGGTGGAGAGGGGAGGGGGGAGGGGGAGGTGGATGTTATTGTTAGAGAACATGGGAACTCTAAATGTACATAGGATAGCTAAATCATTTACACAGAATACTCACTTACCTAGTGTTCTATCTGCTGATCCGTGAGCTAGGACTGAAGCTGCGACCTGGCGTGTTTACATAACCGGACGTGGGGTGATCGTCCCTCACAACACTATCCTTCATTATAGGCTTTAAGCTCACTTTGAAGCCATGAATGCATGTTTTTTTTAAAAGAAAAGCTTGCGTTATTTAACGATACCTCTAGAGCACATTGATTTTTATCATCGGCTATTGGACGTCAAACATATAGTCATTCTGACATATTTCTTTGGAGGAAAACACACTGCCGCCACATAGGCAACTCTTTCTGATAAGCAGCAAGGGGTCTTTTATATGCACTTTCCCACTGACAGGACAGTACATACCACAACCTTTGATGAACCAGTTGCAGACCACTGGTTGTGGCGTTCTCTGTGGTGGAGTGGTTAGAGTGTCTGACATTTTTCTAGGTCAGACTCCTAATCTGAGGGTTGGTGGTTTGATTCCCCGTGCCCCCAGCTCTGCCAATTTGGATTTCCACAGCTGTGTATAACTTACCACGTCATCAAACGCCGGTTGCTCTCATACCATGTCTATGTGGTGTGGGAGGTTAAAAATCCCTTGGATCGGTAAAAGTGTAGGCTCGGGCTTTCTATCGACCAGAAGTAGAATGAGGAAGACCAGTTGTCTCTGACTGAAATTTCCCCTGCTTAAACAACTAATGGACCTAAAAAAACAAAAAAACTGGAAATGTGTCCACTGAGCAGGATCGATCAGATGACCCACACCTTCACAGGTGGGGACACTCTACCGCTCCCCGCATCAATTTTGATGACCAAAATTTGGTACAGTGGTTGCAATGAATTTGCTTCTGGTGGGAATTGCAGTGGAAATATTCAACATTAAATAGAATGGCACTTCCTGTATGTATGTGTCGCAGTGTGTAGTGCTGCAGTGTGCTTCACCCCCATCCTGACAGAATGAAACGTGGACAGATCAACATCCTACGAGATGTTGTGGTTGTCTTACATCCTAGCAACAACTAAGGTAATATCGGGATGGGTACCGACTTAATCTATTACATATATCTGACAAATATGGAAGAAACTCAAACATATCGGATTGTGCAACTTTAGCGATCTGGTCACGTGATTTTACCACATAGTCCTTTCACGAATGTTTTGGGAGATCGGGGGATCCGAACCCATGAGATCGTGGGTTCGAACCCTGGTCGAGTCAAACCAATGACTTAAACATTTATACTTTCCACTTCCTAGCCTGGCACTCGGCATTACTAGGATAGGGCAAGGACTGGTTCGCTCAGTGTCAGGATAATGTGATTGAGTGGGATATCAGGTCGTGGTGCTGGTGGCCTGATTTCCCAGTGAGGCAGTATTATAAAGTCGCCATGAGTGTGCACTGTCAGTGTCACACATCGGTACCCGTCCTGATATGACCTTAGATATTGCTAGGACGTAAAACAACAAAAACAAACAACCCTTACACAAATATTCTGTGAATCTTAATGAAAGATCACACTTAGATGGGGCGATTTGAGCTTTAACCCAGTAGGTCAACATTGGTCTGCTCGGCGCCATTAAACTCTGAGGACCCCATGGCTATTATTAGTTCTATGATGTCTCACAGGTGGACGAACAAAAGCTGTAGCCATAAAGCAAATTTACTTTTAAGGGTTTGCACTACTTTCCAGGTCTGTAATAAGCCCTACGTAACCACGGACTCATTCAGGCCGAATGACCCTAGTGGGGCACAGCTTGACCACAGAGACCCTCAGGTCAGTGGTTGGGCCCTCAATTTTCATTTTTTTTATTGATACGGTATTTATTCTGCCCATAGCGATTAAGCTCCTTTTAGGGTGCTTGTGGATGAAGTTGGTTTGATATGTATATTTTTATTTTTTATGTTAGTCTCTATGCTAATTCTACATGTCTCTTATTGTTTGTTCTTTTAGAAATCGTTTGTATTTATTAAGATCTTTTATCGATCTTGCTATATTAATTTGTAAAAAAAAAAATCTTTTAAATAACTCAGAGCTAGGGAGAATGTTGTTCCAAGTTACAGAATTTATACCGACTCATGTCTCCTCATAATAATTGTGAATATGTAACGTTGTTTTGGTCATGGAGCCGTCCCTTTAGCAAACAAATAACAACACAGAATATTACTCCTTAGAGGCTGTGCAAAATTGTCAAAGTTTTCAAAATGTACGACAGGGGGTGGGCTGGAAGTAAAGTATTACTTCTATTACGTAATAAAATGTTGTTGTTTTTGGCGATTAAAGAGAATTTTCAATCTTGGATAATTGGTTTTCCTTTCTTGAAGATTTATACTGTCTATCATGGATAAGTCTGGATAGACTTGTTTTCACCATTAGACAGTTTGTCGATAGAAAGCCCGAGCTTACACTTTTACCGACCCAAGGGATTTTTAACCTCCCATACCATATAGACATGGTATGAGAGCAACTGGCCTTTGATGATGCTGTAAGTTATACACAGCGGTGGAAATCCAAATTGGCAGAGGTGATGGCATGGGGAATCGAACCATTGACCTTCAGATTAGGAGTCCGACCTAGAAAAAAGTCAGACACTCTAACCACTCCGCCACAGAGAACACCAGATCTTCCTCATTTCACTGTTCCTTACCCTATCCTAGTAGTGACGAGTGCCGGGGTAGATAGTAACACGTATCAATTTATAAGTTATTGGTTGGACTTGACAAGGGTTCGAACCCATTACTTACCAAAACAGGGGGTGAAAGCTCAACTCAATCAGCCACCCCAGTGAGTCTGTAGTGAAATGTTGATATGTACTACTTTGGGTAAGGGGGGTACGGGGGGGGGGGGGGGGGGGGGTTATGGGGGGGGGGGTCTGGGAAAGTTGTACTTTTTGTTGTACTTTTTGTACTACCGACTGGGACCGACTTTAAATGGTCCATCTGGGGAGGTGGTTGGCTTAAGAAGTTTTTTTTTTATTATTACAATGGGCGATCATTTGGGACCCAAATAACGCGATGGATATAGGGGAGGGGTCGATCTGTGGAGGTGGTCAGTTAGAGAGGTTTTACTCTACCTTGAAAATATTGACAACTTTGGATGGTCCCTCAAGCCCAAGTCACACCTATCCAGATCAGGGGGCCGGACGAGCCCGCCCCGTGATCCGGCGTGGTCCGTGGTGAGCCGGCGTCGTCCGTGGCTCATCCGTGGCTGGTCCTTGGTGGTCCGTGGTGATCCGTGGCTGGTGTTTGGTGATCTGGCATCATCCAGGGTCAGCCCTGGATGTTTTAAAATGTTTAAAACATCCGGGGTGATCCGGGGAGATCTGGGGAATATTGCAATCCGGTGTCATGGTATACAACCCCTGCCTGATCGCAGCCCCTGTCGTGGCTTCTGCGCATGCGCAGAGGTTGTAAACAAGCTCAGCTCGGCTGCAGAACGACTACACACTGCCAGTGTCTATTAAAGATTAATAGAAATGCACAACCCTAACCATATAAATTTAATATAATCTGTTCGTTGGATATGTTTTCTATATATGTTCCAGGGGGTTTGTTTCTAGGTGGTGTATAGTTTCATAGATATTTCACTTTTTCTGTATGAAGATTGCACTGACACTCAGAATATCCCAACTTTCACTATTTAGTCTATTATCTCTGTTTTTAATACTTTCAGCATAAATTGCTCTTAGGTTACATTAAATACTTCAGATCTTCCTCTTCAATCGCGCATTAAGATATTTTTAATCGATCCACTGAAAGTTTTTTAATTTATTTTACAAAAATAAGTGCTTAGTCAACTGTCTTCACGACAGGGGCTGCGATCAGGCAGGGGTTGTATACCATGACACCGGGTTAACCGGCATCATCCGTGTGTGATCCGTGACTCATCCAGGTAGTCCGGGTGTTGTCCGGGGTCGTCCGTGTCTCGTCCGGGGCAGTCCAGGTCATTTTATACTCCAGGCTATCTGGGAGTAGTCCGGGGGTCGTCCGGGGTCGTCCGGGGGTTGATCCGGGACTAATCCATGGCTACACCGGGTAGTCCGGGGGTTGTCAGTCCTGTGGTCCATGGGTAGACCGTGGCTCGGCCGGGTAGGTGTGAGAGTGAGTCAAAAACGACCAAAGATTGCGATTTTATCCGGGGTGGTCGAGGGTGGTCTGAGGGAGTGGTCCGGCTTTAAATCCGGGGCTCGTCCGGGTAAGTGTGACTTGGGCTTTAGTAGTTCTTCGCGGTGAGATAGCAGTTGGGGTGAATTGTTGGTACAACTGGCCGGTCATGGTACCGATGGCGGCCATCGCTAAGTGAGTCACTTGGCACCTGTACCCATGTGTTTTCTGCGCGCGCTGCACACCATTGTCAAGCCATTTGCTTTTCTCATGACACGACCACGAAAGAGGCACTGCCACGAAGTAGGGTTATGTATGTGGAAGGGCGGGAACTACCACCGCCACCACAGCAATGCTGTTTGTGTCTTTACATTAAAGAATATATATATTACATTCGTTGATTATGAGAGGGAAAATATCAATCGCAGACAATTGGTCTTCCTTATTCCGCTGCTCCTGGCACTATCCTGGGGTGCCACACACCAGGCTAGTTCACAAGTATTACTTATATTCTTCCGTCAAGGACAACAACAATGCTTATGGTTTGGAGCGAGAAATCCTCTGGCTGGACCCACGGAAACGCTGACCAATCATTTATTAAGTCAACAATTTCTGATGAAAAGAGGTGGTTACAGCAGTCTACGTCCACATGTGGCCAGTCGCACAATAAAGCAGGCCTGCATGCATGCATTTGAGCAGGGGTCCAGGTCGCTGAGCAGTGCCTAAACTAGCACATAAGCAAAGGTAGCAAACTACCAACAATTAGACGCAGGAACAACGTAGAACAAAACAGCAGGGCTGAGGTATGTAACACTGCAGCCTCAACAATATTAGCATAACAGATAACCTTTCACATAACTTGTTAAGGCATTCGATTGACTAGTGCAGGGTTCTAACGTGGGGTTCGAACCCCATGACCTGCCACACAGGAAGTGGTTGCTCAATTCACTTGGCATCCCATCTGACCCCTTTTTGTTGTGTTATTAAATATCATTGATTTATTTATGCATTATATAATTAATTCTAACAAGTACATATTCATTTTAGCTGGCGCTTATTAGATTAAATATGCAAAAGGTAGTTCTTTCTCGTCAAGGTCAAGGTCATGTTCCTTTTACACTGTGTTATTATTTATGCACTATATAATTAATTATAGTATTAGTGAGAATATCTTCATTTTAGCTCGTGCTTAGTACATGATATTTGCAAGAGGCAGTTCTTTCTCGTCAAGGTCAAGGTCATGTTCCTTTGTGTCTGTTTTGGGGTGGGGAAGACGGAATGGCAACATCTGGCCAGCATTGTGCTCTAATTTAAGGTCAAATTGAGACCTTGCGTTGCAAACTCATGGGTTGACTTCGCTAAGCATGTATTTGAAGAGGTTGATTCGGAACCGGCTGCTTGGTGAGAGTAGAAATGGCGGGTTTGTTTTGTGAATGTGGGTTTATTGTGGGTTTATTGTGGGTTTATTGTGGGTTTGTTGTGGGTTTGTTGTGGGTTTATTGTGGGTTTATTGTGGGTTTATTGTGGGTTTATTGTGGGTTTATTGTGGGTTTATTGTGGGTTTATTGTGGGTTTATTGTGGGTTTATTGTGGGTTTATTGTGGGTTTATTGTGGGTTTATTGTGGGTTTATTGTGGGTTTATTGTGGGTTTATTGTGGGTTTGTTGTGGGTTTGTTGTGGGTTTATTGTGGGTTTATTGTGGGTTTATTGTGGTTTTATTATGGGTTTATTGTGGGTTTATTGTGGGTTTATTGTGGGTTTATTGTGGGTTTATTGTGGGTTTATTGTGGGTTTATTGTGGGTTTATTGTGGGTTTATTGTGGGTTTATTGTGGGTTTGTTGTGGGTTTGTTGTGGGTTTGTTGTGGGTTTATTGTGGGTTTATTGTGGGTTTATTGTGGTTTTATTATGGTTTTATTGTGGGTTTATTGTGGGTTTATTGTGGGTTTATTGTGGGTTTATTGTGGGTTTATTGTGGGTTTATTGTGGGTTTATTGTGGGTTTATTGTGGGTTTATTGTGGGTTTATTGTGGGTTTATTGTGGGTTTATTGTGGGTTTATTGTGGGTTTATTGTGGGTTTATTGTGGGTTTATTGTGGGTTTATTGTGGTTTTATTGTGGGTTTATTGTGGGTTTATTGTGGGTTTATTGTGGGTTTATTGTGGGTTTATTGTGGGTTTATTGTGGGTTTATTGTGGGTTTATTGTGGGTTTATTGTGGGTTTATTGTGGGTTTATTGTGGGTTTATTGTGAGTTTATTGTGGGTTTATTGTGGTTTTATTATGGTTTTATTGTGGGTTTATTGTGGGTTTATTGTGGGTTTATTGTGGGTTTATTGTGAGTTTATTGTGGGTTTATTGTGGTTTTATTGTGGGTTTATTGTGGGTTTATTGTGGGTTTGTTGTGGGTTTATTGTGGGTTTATTGTGGGTTTATTGTGGGTTTATTGTGGGTTTATTGTGAGTTTATTGTGGGTTTATTGTGGTTTTATTATGGGTTTATTGTGGGTTTATTGTGGGTTTATTGTGGGTTTATTGTGGGTTTATTGTGGGTTTATTGTGGGTTTATTGTGGGTTTATTGTGGGTTTATTGTGGGTTTATTGTGGGTTTGTTGTGGGTTTATTGTGGGTTTATTGTGGGTTTATTGTGGGTTTATTGTGGGTTTATTGTGGGTTTATTGTGGGTTTATTGTGGTTTTATTATGGTTTTATTGTGGGTTTATTGTGGGTTTATTGTGGGTTTATTGTGGGTTTATTGTGGGTTTATTGTGGGTTTATTGTGGGTTTATTGTGGGTTTATTGTGGGTTTATTGTGGGTTTATTGTGGGTTTTTGTTTTGTGCCTTAAATGTTAAGTCGGCATCTGGACCTGGGGAAAAATGCATGCATAAATAATGACAGCTTGAAAGAAGCGATTTATAAATGTAAACCCTTGATTAGTGTTGTCCCTTAACACGTATATAATACCCACACACACCACACACACGTCACTCCACACATCCACACACATCACACACATCACACACATCACTCCACACATCCACACATCCACACACCTTGCACACCTCACTCCACACATCCACACACACCACACACACCTCACTCCACACATCCACACACACCACACATACCTCACTCCACACATCCACACACACCACAATTCACTCCATACATCCACATGGACCGCACATACATCACTCTACACATCCATCCACACACACAACATACACATCACTCCACACATCCACATACCAGGCACACCTCACCCCACACATCCACACACACCACACACACCTCACTCCACACATCCACACACACCACACATCACTCCATACATCCACATGGACCGCACATACATCACTCTACACATCCATCCACACACACAACATACACATCACTCCACACATCCACATACCAGGCACACCTCACCCCACACATCCACACACACCACACACACCTCACTCCACACATCCACACACAACACACATCACTCCACACATCCACACACACCACAGATGCCTCACTCCACACATCCACACACATCACACATGCACACATCACTCCATACATCCACACGCACCGCACATACATCATTCTACACATCCATCCACACACACCACATACACATCACTCCACACATCCACACATCAGACACACCTCACTCCACACATCCACACACACCACACACATCACTCCACACATCCACACACACCACACACACCTCATTCCACGCATCCACACACACAACACACACCTCACTCCACGCATCCACACACACACCACACACACGTCACTCCACACATCCACACACACCACACACACATCACTCCACAAATCCACACACACCACACACACACTCCACACATCCACACACACCACGCACACGTCACTCCACGCATCCACACACACCACAAACCTCACTCCACACATCCACACACACCACACACACATGTCAATCGACACATCCACACACACCACACAGACCTCACTCCACACATCCACACACACCACACACATACCTCACTCCACACATTCACACACACACACGTTACTCCACACATCCACACACACCCCACACACACATCACACACATCACTTGTGGGCTAATAATAATCACTCTACGGCTAATTATACTCGTATAATTGCTTATACAGTATTAACAAACACACACACACACACATATATATATATATATATATATATATATACGGGTTCTGAATGCGATATATGTAAACACACACATATATATATATATCTGGTGTGTAAATGTGTTCCTAAATCCCTTCTCCCAATATAGAACCCCCCTATGTAATTCCGATTCAGGAGCAGGACCTATCTCTAGCTCGACAGACAATACTTGGACATGACACAATAGCAGGGTCCGCCTGTGGCCTGGAGTTTCACATGACTGTGTCAACCGTTACGAACAAACCAACCACCAACAAGAACCTAACACATCTCCAACACGCCACCGCCGCACCCTCGACACTAGTGGGGGGCTAATCGCGCAGATGCCTGTTTATATATAATATATATAATATATATAATATATATAATATAATATTCATGATATATAATTATGTATAATATATATTATATATATAGCTAGTATATCGATATACAGGTATAAATATTCGGTGTGAGGTTTATTATTATTATTATTACTATTATTATGTTATAATATGGTTTATTATCCAATAAGGGACGAACCTGATTTAGCTGCGGCCGGCTGGCCTACAGTGTCGCCGACACCGGCAGCTCTTGGTACTTCTGCGCACTCGATGTATGAATCACTTTGCTCCAAAAAGTTTTATATATACGATAGGGCTATATTTCCTTGTCGAGAGAAAATAAAAACTCTCAATCCACTTAGCTCCCCTTCTTCTTTCCTTCGCCTCAGGTAGAACTATGGTATATAATATATATAATATATATAATATATATAATATATATATAATATATATAATATATATAATATATTTAGTATATATAGTATATATATAATATATAATATATAGAACATATAGAACATATATAATATATATAATATATATAATATATATAATATATATAATATATATAATATATATAATATATATAATATATATAATATATATAATATATATAATATATATATATAATATATATATAATATATTTTATATGTATAATATATAATATATATAATATATATAATATATATAAAATATATAGTATGTATAATATATATAATATATATAATATATATTAAATATTTCATATATAAAATATATAATATCTTAACATTACAATATATTTGATATATTTTATATATTATATATATATTTGTAGCTTACACAGATACTGTAGATCAGCTTAAAGTTGCATAGTCCGATGGTTTTGAGCTTCTGTCATTTTGCTGAGCTAAATATATTAGGTTGATCGTTATGCATTAGTTTGAAGGAACGTCATTTTAAAATTACTATTAACTTTGGAGATATTACAGGTTTAAACACTTTGGAAAATATTCCGATAATAAGCATTAGTGGGGGAATGCAAATGTTCTATTGTGAAACAGGTATACATGGCCAGGTGCATAAATGTGTTTATGTAGTTGCTGGTGGTGGTTGATTGATAGGTAAATAGACATTGTGGTGCTAGTAGGATTGTGTGTAAGGGGCACTCAGAGCCCTACCCACTACCCCCTCCCCCCTCTGCTAGTCAGGGTCACCACACTCAACTCAAGGCAGGTAGGTGGTGGCCACGGGAGCCAAACAGCTTGGTGGTGGTGGGCAGATCACTGTAACCATGGGGACCAGGAATGCTTGTTTCTTATTGGTGGAGCTAGAAATGCTTGTTTCTCATTGGGAGAATGGGGTGGGGTGGTACTCTATACTGAATCAATGTACCATATAAATAATAAACCAGAGGGCTTAACTCTCTCTCTTCTTTCACCCTTTATACTCTTTCTTTCTCTTGCCTGTATTGATTTCATTATAGCCTGCCTACACAATGACAGATTCGATCCGTAGACTTTACAACTTGGCATTCTTGTCAAACACTGACCCCATAGTCTTCAGCAGTAACAGGTTCCCGCTCTACTAAATGAAGAAGTTTCTGCATTCATCAAAATTTGCAACCCAGTTGTAAATATGTCATATTCTGGTTTTATTATACACTACCTTAAAATGAACAATTCATTCCACTTGTACGGGCATTCTATTAAGCCTATTATAGGAAGCAAGTTCTATTAAGTATATTCTGTGAAGTCCATTCTATTGATGCGCGACAAGGAAGGAAGAGGAGGCGGGGTTGGAAGAAAGGCACTTTTATTGAGTGCCTCAACAGGGTACATACAGGGTAGCAACAAACAGAGCAGGTTAAATGCAGGAATACAGGGTAATGAAATGCAAGCATTACGACCAAGTTTATTCTGTTAAGTATACTTTACTGAGTCTATTATATTAAGTATAGTCTACTGAGTCTATTATATTAAGTATATTCTATTGAGTCTATTTTATTAAATATATTCTATTGAGTTTATTATATTGAATGTATCCCAGATACCATGGTCGACCTGTTCAACATATCATTTGAGCAGGGACACTTCATCACAGCATGGAAGATGGCAACAATCACCCCCATATACAAAAGTGGTGACAAACAAAACATGGGGAACTACAGACCAATATCAATCTTGCAAACACCAGGCAAGCTAATTGAACAAATATTCCACAGGCACATAAATGCGCACCTGGAAAAAACCAATATACTAAACAAGAGGCAAGGAGGTTTCAGAAAACTCCACTCCACATCAAAAACAATAGCAAACCTAACAAGTGATGTGCTGGCATCATTGAACCAAAAGAAATTAGTTGGAGCAGCGTTCATCGACTTCAGCAAAGCCTTTGACACTGTAGACCACAGCATATTAATAAGAAAATTGAACAACATGGGCATTAAATCCAAATCAATAAACTGGATAAACAACAGGCAGCAAAAAACTAAAGTAAATGGTACACTCTCAGACCAACAAACTATCACCTGTGGTGTTCCCCAAGGATCAGTCCTGGGACCACTACTATTTATACCATACATAAATGACCTAGAAAAATTGCTGGAGACAGAATGTCTCCAACTATATGCGGATGACACTGTCATATATGCAGAAGGAAGCAGAGTAGAGGAGGTAGCAACCAAACTGAACAACCTCCTGCTAAAACTGGACAGCTGGTGTGAATCCAATAAAATAACCATCAATGCAAATAAATCTAAAACAGTACTCTTCTCACATACAGCAATCACAGGAAGAAACCTACAATGCACACTAGGAAACCAAACACTGGAAAGTGTAAATCACTACAAATACCTAGGCCTAGAACTGGATAGCCAGCTAAACTACAATCTGTGTTTAACAAAAATCATACAAAAAGTAAATCACAAACTATGGCTATTTGCTAAACTAAGAAACTATATGACACAAGATATGTCAATAAAAATCTTCAAAGGCATGGTACTCCCCTACTTTGACTATGGGGATGTAATCTACATGGGTGCTAAAAAAGAGCTACTTAAAAAATTGCAGATACTACAAAATAGGGCCCTGAAAATATGCCTGAAAGTAGACAAACTACACCCCACTTATGACCTACACAAAAGAACTAAAGTAAAGCTACTAGAAAACAGAAGGATAATCCACCTAAAAACATTAGCATATGGATATAGCCAAGACATTAAGCATCTAACCCAACCACTAAGGGACACCAGAGCAAGCAAGGCACCACTACTAAGACAGACCAGAAGCCAGATCAAAGCCCATGAAAGGAGCACACTGGAAATGGCCGCCAAGGCATGGAATGCGCAAACGGTGAAAGAAAGACAAATCCCTGACCTAAAAACGTACAAAAAATATCTGTGCAAAATAAAAACTGGGAACCCCAACTGAACTGCACCACAAGGGGGCAGGTGATATGTCACGGCCCCCAACTGGACAGCCCAGGGTGGGATAACCGGAAATATAAAAGCCAGATAACATATCCAACAACAATATAAATCAAATCAATTTCAAACAAACATAACTCAACCACCTATTACGTACAAGCCTATGGACATGTAAATAAAATAGGCTAGTATAGAATTAAGTAGAAAAAAGTGGAAAACTCTTCCCAAGAAAACCCCAAAACACTAACATAGAACCTTAAGAAAACAACTAACATAGTAATAAGACTAGAACAAAAATACAATGCCAAGAGGGCCCAAAAAAGTAGGCAGGGTGTAGAGTGTAGGCTACGAGTTGTGGTAGTCTCTACTGCTTATGCAATATCTCTCTCTACGTGTGTGTATATAACAACCTTTATACTACAAGCGTAGTTGATTTGTTGGCGAAAGTTGCCCTTTCTTGCGGCGGTTGTTGCTCCCGAAGGTTTCGCCGAAAGGATCCGGCATGAGAAACGGGCAACACCGCAAAATGTGTGTGGGGGTGGGGAGGGGGGAGGGGGGGAGCCACAGAAAGGGGAGAGCGGACCCAAGTAGCACTGCCACGCTCACGCAACTTCAAGCTCTAAGCCTTTCTCACCGCAACCATCAAAGAGAATAGCTTATGGCCCTGTCACATTACGACGCATCTGGCAAGTGTGTGGCCAATGCATGAAATCACTTTTTTACATTGAGATGCATCAAACTTTTCCGTGTGAGCGCAAAGTTGGACGTATGCATACCGTATACACAGCATATGGCCAACATATGACCAATGTATGGCTCATGTGCCTCCCGGTGAAAAACGCATGAATTACACTCACGGTATGTTCACAGAATGCCGGTGAATGTTATATACGTTATTCGATCACCAGAGCTATGCCTCATATGTTACATACGTCAAGACATGGTGGAGAAATGCTAAATGTATGTTAGACGTACGTTAGACATACATTATCCATACATTGTCAGTACATGGACTGTATGTTTCCACAGCCTTTAACGTAGGTCAACTTAGTGCAACATAGTGAACAACATTTATCTAACGTACGTCTAATGTACATCGATGTACGCCTAATGTATGCATAGTGTACAGCCGACGTAGCACCCATGCGTTGTCGTACGTTGAAAGTTTTGTGCATGCACAAAACTTTCGCGACTTCCTAACGAGCGACGCCGTATATCGACGTACGAATAACAAACATGTAATGCATTACGACGTATCCCGACGTAGCGGCCAAAAATCACATACGTCGGCTTACGTTTGCACGATGTGTCATGATGTGACAGCACCATTAGCAGGTAGGGCGCCCACCTCTTGTATTCCAGGAGGTTGTGGGTTCAATTCCCGGCCTAGTCAAGCCCAAAGCTTTGCATACACATATTCGCACATAAACAAACATGTGCTGTAATTTCACCTGGTGTTTAGCATTAGTGTGAGAGGGCAGTGATTGATTCTGTTAGGATAAGGTTACTGAGTTGGATATTGTATCAAGGTGTGAAGTCCACGGCTCGAACCTGTGGTTGTGTAGGCAGGCTATAGCGAAATCAACTATGTTCAACTACGTTCAACTACGTTCAACTACGTTCAACTACGTTCAACTATGGCATTCATACTTCTCCGGTACATTCAACTACGTTCAACTACGTTCAACTATGTTCAAATACGGTCAAATATGGTCAACTATGTTCAACTATGTTCAACTACGTTCAACTACGTTCAACTACGTTCAACTACGTTCAACTACGTTCAACTACGTTCAACTACATTCAACTACGTTCAACTATGTCATTCTCCACTAACGTGTATGTGACCGGGCCTTTAGACTGGGGAAGCAGAGGGTACCTGACACGCGGCCGAATTGCTAAGAGCATACATCTTCATATTTACCCGCTACTTCTGATTTGAAAAATATAATAAAACATGTCGTTTAAGGAATTTAACAAATAAAACCGACGGCATTTTATCGCTGCTATCTTGTCTTTTTGCATTCTCGCTCATTTCACCAACTCTGTGCTGTGCCGATATAAGTAGCCATTTGATACTGGAGCCAGGGATTCCACTTCCTGTTCCATGCTAAAGCAGTTTGTGCCAGCTTTCTAATGGGTTGGTGTTCACCCCTTCCTGTACTGTAAGTACGGGGTGAATCTTTGATCTAGGCATTACTAGGATAGGGCACGAACTGGTTAACTCAGTATCAGGATAATGTGACTGAGTGAGTGGGAAATTGGGCCATAGTACCAGTGGCCTGGTCTCCCCGTGGGGCACCACTATAAAATGGCCATGAGTGCGCACCGTCACGCCGCCAGTCGGCCACAGATCTAACCACCCACCCAATTATTGAGTAACCCAGTCACTGAACTGGTCACTCAGTATGTCACCCACACACCCAGTCAGGCACCCAGTCACGCACCCAGCCACGCACCCAGCCACGCACCCAGCCACGCACCCAGCCACGTACCCAGCCACGCACCTAGACACTCACCCAGCCACGCACCCAGCCATGCAACCAGACACGCACCCAGCTACATACCCAGCCACGCACCCAGCCATGCACCCAGCCACGCACCCAGCCGCGCACCCAGCCGCTCCCCCGGTGGCGCACCCGGTGGTGCACCCAGTCGCGCACCCAGTCGCGTACCCAGCCGCGCACCCAGCCACACACCCAGCCGCGCACCCAGCCGCGCACCCACCAACTCACCCCCAGCCGCGCACCCAGCCACGCACCCAGCCACGTACCCAGCCACGCACCAGCCACGCACCCAGCCGCGCACCCAGCCCACGCACCTACCACGTACCCAGCCATGCGCCCAGCCACGCACCCAGCCACGCACCGCCGCGCACCCAGCCACGCACCCAGCCACGCACCCAGCCAGCACACCCCAGCCACGCACCCAGCCACGCACCCAGCACGTACCCGCCGCACACCCAGCCTGGCGCACCCACCACGCCACCCAGCCGCGCATCCAGCCACATACCAAGCCACGCACCCAGCACACACCCAGCACACGCACCCAGCCACGTACCCAGCCACGCACCCAGCACGCACCCAGCCACGCACCCAGCCACGCACCAGCCGCGCACCCAGCGCACGGCACCCAGCCGCGCACCCAGCCACGCACCAGCCACGCACCCAGCCCACATACCCAGCCACGCACCCAGCCACGCACCCAGCCACGCACCCAGCTGCGCACCCAGCCACGCACCCAGCCATGCACCCAGCCACACACCCAGACACTCACCCAGCCACGCACCCAGCCACGCACCCAGCCACGCACCCAGCCACGCACCCAGCCGCTCACCCAGCCGCGCACCCAGCCACGCACCCAGCCACGCACCCAGCCACGCACCCAGCCACGCACCCAGCCACGCACCCAGCCACGCACCCAGCCGCGCACCCAGCCACACACCCAGCCACGCACCCAGCCACGCACCCAGCCGCGCACCCAGCCGCGCACCCAGCCGCGCACCCAGCCACGCACCCAGCCGCGCACCCAGCCACGCACCCAGCCGCGCACCCAGCCGCGCACCCAGCCATGCACCCAGACTCCCCTGCTGTTTCATCCACACACCCAGTCACTGATACCCCAGTCACACTACAGCTTGCGACCACTTTGCGACCACCTTAGAACAGACAATCCACACTCACCAGTGACACTCAGACATCGGCAACCATTGTTTTTGGTAGCAAGGACGTGTGGGTTCTTTGTTCTAAGGTGGTCGCAAATTGGTCGCAAGCTGTAGTGTGACTGGGGTATTACACATTAAGTCTTCCACCCAGACACCCGGTACATTATCCTTACATTGAGCAAACCTCTCCTCACTCCACCTGTCAATGCCGAGCGCCAGACTAGGTAGTGACAAGTATCAATTTTGTACGACATTGTGTAAACGTGCCGGCTGGTGGTGTGGGTGGTGCAAATAGGTCAAATGAAAGCACTACAGGTAATGAAGGAAAACAGGGTAAGAGTGAAAAGTAAGAGAATGAGACTCTTTCAATTTATTGACTTATATAGGTTTTTCAGAATTCAAGATGGCCGTGGTCACATGATTCAATTCATCAATCACAGTACAATGCAGTGGTCACATGACTTAATCCTCCAATTAGAATACAATGCAGTGGTCAATGATCATAACAATACCATGTGGGGGGGGAGGGGGCATGTGAGGTGACTCTTCCAAAGACTGTTCTTAGCCAAGCTCGGAAGTGACACTCCCTCCAAAGACTATTCAATTATACAAATTCTATACTCAATGAATAATAGTTTACCAATTTCACACCTCCTCCATATGCCTTTGGATTTTTATATTTTAACATTTATCATTATATAGACAGTTTGTAATTTATTATAGTACTTCACCTCGGTCTACATGTATTATATCGGACAATTTTACAATTGGTTTGATTCTTTTGGGGTTCGAACCCACGACCTCCCTCTCAAAGGATCTTTCTCTCTCTCACAAATGAATTCTGAGTAACTGTGATGAAGTTATGTTGATCGATCAGAGTTGTAAATAGCTCCAATTTATGAGGAGCTATTTGTGTATAGCATATCTAAAAGTGGCGCACATTAGACAATTCTGGGATAACCAGAAGATTTTTGTTTACAAAAGAAATGGCATCAAAGAGAAAACTCTAACCACCGGCGGGATTCGAACCCGCAATCCTCGGCTTACTCACTCAATCATGTCAGTAGGAGGCCGATGCCTTATCCATTGGGCCGCGGTGGCTTGCTGATTAATGGGTAAATGTTTTGCTCAAAACATTTCCCAGAAACATAGAGGATATTTCACCATCCTCCAATAGACAATACCGCCATTCCTCCAGTTTTTTACAACTTTTTTTTGGTCAAGTATTTATTCATCAGAATATGACATTTGTCAGCACTGGAGCACTGGTCTTCCGGTCATCTTACTATTGGAATTGACAGTCGATATAATCTAAGTTTGATCAGTGCTGTATTATTTACAGCACCAATCCTGTCGAATTAAGGGAGTGGCTCCTGCTGTATAATCTACAGCACCAGTCACTGTAGGTCATGTAAAAATGGGGAGCAGTACCGAGTAGAAAGTGTATACTCGGGGCAACTCAAAAAATCTTTAATGGTTATGATAGTGATTCTATGTTTCCCTGGCAAAATGATGTATTTAATGTGATATCATTTCAAACTTATAGACTATGAGTGTGCACTGTCATTAGTCGGCACCCATCCTGGTATGACCTTAAGTATTGTTAGGACCTAAAACAACAATAAAAAACAAAAACCAGTATTCCCTTTAAATGCGAGGGTCGATGCGGCGCCACAGATGATTTTACAAGCAGTTTTCTCCTTGCTCCACTGGCTCTGGGATTGCCGACGGAACGGAAAGGAACGGAAAGGAACGGAAAGGAACGGAAAGGAACGGAAAGGAACGGAAAGGAACGGAAAGGAACGGAAAGGAACGGAAAGGAACGGAACGGAACGGAAAGGAACGGAAAGGAACGGAAAGGAACGGAAAGGAACGGAAAGGAACGGAAAGGAACGGAAAGGAACGGAAAGGAACGGAAAGGAACGGAACGGAAAGGAACGGAAAGGAACGGAAAGGAACGGAACGGAACGGAACGGAACGGAACGGAAGTTTCTTTGAAGCACAACTCAAAGTCATGTTCGACAGTATGTGTGTGGATTGCAAATAGAAGTTCGCTTTGAAAAAAGCAACCACCGGCGGTTTCGAACGCCCAATCCTTGGATCACTTATTCGAACATGTCGGCAGGAGGCCGATGCCTTATATCCATTGGGACACGGTTGCTTTCTGGCTTGCTGGCAAATGTCTTATTCAAAATACTTGGGGGAAGCATATGGCAACTTTCGCTGCGCTCCAATAGACAATGCTATGATTCATCCACATTCTAATGTTTCCCTTGCAACATAAACATGCTACCTTGCTACCAAGCATGCAATACGAATTTTGCTTGTTTGCACTTCAAATATCTCAAAAGTTAGCTATTTAAAATAAAAGTTACTTCAAATGAAAGTTGGGTAGATTATAACAATCAGCCTAATAGGTTTATCTCAGAAAATGAGAGAAACTCAAAACCCATCGGACTATGCCACTTTAAGCTTGGTGTGTGTTTAAGCTTGGTGTGTGTTTAAGCTTGGTGTGTGTTTAAGCTTGGGTGTGTTTAAGCTTGGTGTGTGATTAAGCTTGGTATGTGTTTAAGCTTGGAGTGTGGTTAAGCTTGGTGTGTGTTTAAGCTTGGTGTGTGTTTAAGCTTGGTATGTGTTTAAGCTTGGTGTGTGTTTAAGCTTGGTGTGTGTTTAAGCTTGGTATGTGTTTAAGCTTGGTGTGTGTTTAAGCTTGGTGTGTGTTTAAGCTTGGTGTGTGCTTAAGCTTGGTGTGTGTTTAAGCTTGGTGTGTGTTTAAGCTTGGTATGTGTTTAAGCTTGGTGTGTTTTTAAGCTTGGTGTGTGGTTAAGCTTGGCATGTGCTTAAGCTTGGTGTGTGTTTAAGCTTGTTAGTTCAAAGGACTTGCGGGCAGCATTTCCGCGAACGGCACTAGCTCTCATTGCTCCGTGTAGTGAGTGTGTGTTTCCCCGTGAGTTGTGTATTAGTGTATATGGTATGTGACACGTGATAGCATTTCCATTGCCACACCCACACCCACACCCACACCCACACCCACACCCACACACCCACACCCACACCCACACCCACACACCCACATCCCACGACCCCACACACCACACCCACACCCACACCCACACCCTCACTCACGTTCACACCCACATCCACACCCACACCCACACTCACACCCACACTCAAACTCACACCCACATCCACACCCACATCCACACCCACACTCATATTCACACCCACACTGACACCCACACCCACACCCACACCCACACATCACCGCCCACACCACACACACACAAACACTCCCCACACCCACACTCACACACACTCCACACTCACACCCACACTCACACCCACACTCCCACACTCACACTCCACCACACCCACACTCACACCCACACCCACACCAACACTACACACTCTCACTACACACTCACACCCACAACCCACACTCACACCCACACTCACACCCACAACCAACACCACACCCACACCCACACCCACACCCACCAACCCATACTCACACCCACACCCACACCCACACCCACACTCACACTCACACCCACACTCACACCCATACCCACACCCACATTCACGTCCACACTCACACCCACACTCACACCCATACCCACACCCACACCCACACCCATACCCACACCCATACCCATACCCATACCCATACCCATACCCATACCCATACCCATACCCATACCCATACCCACACCCACACTCACATCCACACACACACACATCCACACACACCATGCACACCTCACCCTCATCCACACCCAATTCACACGCACACCCTCATCCACACTCTCCCACAGACACATCGACACACGGCCCACCGTCTCACACCAAACAGACTGGAGCAGGAAGCAGGTAAGAGGTGAGTGACTAACAACTAACTGTCTTGTCATGCATCAGGCCCCTGTAAATGTGGTGGAATGTAAGCGGTGTGTGACTAACAACTAACTGTTTTGTCATGCCATCAGGCCCCTGTAAATGTGGGGGAATGTAAGAGGTGTGTGACTAACAACTAACTGTCTTGGCATGCATCAGGCCCCTGTAAATGTGGTGGAATGTAAGATGTGTGTGACTAACAACTAACTGTCTTGTCATGCATCAGCCCCTGTAAATGTGGTGGAATGTAAGAGGTGTGTGACTAACAACTAACTGTCTTGGCATGCATCAGGCCCATGTAAATGTGGTGGAGTGTAAGAGGTGTGTGACTAACAACTAACTGTTTTGTCATGCCATCAGGCCCCTGTAAATGTGGGGGAATGTAAGAGGTGTGTGACTAACAACTAACTGTCTTGTCGTGCATCAGCCCCTGTAAATGTGGGGAATGTAAGAGGTGTGTGACTAACAACTAACTGTCTTGTCGTGCATCAGGCCCCTGTAAATGTGGGGGTATGTAAGAGGTGTGTAACTAACAACTACCTGTCTTGTCGTGCCATCGGGCCCCTGTAAATGTGGTGGAATGTAAGAGGTGTGTGACTAACAACTAACTGTCTTGTCATGCTGTGTTGTGGGGTGTGGGTGTGTGTTTGTTTGGATCAGCCCCTGTAAATGTGGTGGAATGTAAGAGGTGTGTGACTAACAACTAACTGTCTTGTCGTGCCATCAGGCCCCTGTAAATGTGGTGGAATGTAAGAGGTGTGTGACTAACAACTAACTGTCTTGTCATGCCATCAGGCCCCTGTAAATGTGGGGGAATGTAAGAGGTGTGTGACTAACAACTAACTGTCTTGTCGTGCCATCAGCCCCTGTAAATGTGGGGGAATGTAAGAGGTGTGTGACTAACAACTAACTGTCTTGTCGTGCCATCAGGCCCCTGTAAATGTGGGGGAATGTAAGAGGTTGTACTAACAACTACCTGTCTTGTCGTGCCATCGGGCCCCTGTAAATGTGGTGGAATGTAAGAGGTGTGTGACTAACAACTAACTGTCTTGTCATGCCATCAGCCCCTGTAAATGTGGGGGGATGTAAGAGGTGTGTGACTAACAACTAACTGTCTTGTCGTGCCATCAGCCCCTGTAAATGTGGGGGGATGTAAGAGGTGTGTGACTAACAACTAACTGTCTTGTCGTGCCATCAGGCCCCTGTAAATGTGGGGGAATGTAAGAGGTGTGTGACTAACAACTAACTGTCTTGTCATGCCATCAGGCCCCTGTAAATGTGGTAAATGTGGGGGAATGTAAGAGGTGTGTGACTAACAACTAACTGTCTTGTCGTGCCATCAGGCCCCTGTAAATGTGGGGGAATGTAAGAGGTGTGTGACTAACAACTAACTGTCTTGTCGTGCCATCAGCCCCTGTAAATGTGGGGGAATGTGACAAGCCCCGCTGATGCCTGACCCTTGCCAAACACCAAGGTTTGGACGCTTCTTGCCCGACCACGCGGTTCCACATTGGCCACCTCCCCCCACCCCCACCATCCACACCGAACACCGAACACCCCACCCACGATGGCGGCTGTACATTTGGGTACAACTACAAGACCACAGCAACCACATTGCATGTTGTGTAGTGCGCGAGGTGGTGGGGGTGGGAGAGGTGGTGGTGGTGGTGGTGGTGGTAGTGGTGGTGTGGTGGTGGTGGGTGGTGGTGGTGGTGGAGGTGGTGGGTGGTGGTGGTGGTGGTGGAGGTGGAGGTGGTGGTAGTGGTGGTGGTAGTGGTGGTAGTGGTGGTGGTAGTGGTGGTAGTGGTAGTGGTGGTAGTGGTGGTGGTAGTGGTGGTGGTGGTGGTATTGGTGGAAGTAGTGGTAGTGGTGGTGGTGGTGGTAGTGGAGGTAGTGGAGCTGGTGGTAGTAGTGGTAGTGGTGGTAGTGGTGTTAGTGGTGGTAGTGGTGGTGGTGGTGGTGGAGGTGGTGGAGGTGGTGGAGGTGGTGGAGGTGGGGGAGGTGGTGGTGGAGGTGGTGGTGGAGGTGGTGGTGGAGGTGGTGGAGGTGAGAAACAAGTCCCACTAAGTTCCGCGTGGACTTTCAGGGGTCAGTGTGGGCACTGCCTTTCTCTAGTTGAATTATATGTATGTATATATATATATATATATATATATATATATAAGTTTGTTTCTTTGTTGGGGTTTTACACTGTAGCAACACCTAAGGTCATGTTAGGATGGACACCGACTTTTGACATGCGCACTCATGGCAACTTCATAACACTGCCCCACTGGGAAACCAGGCTGCTAGCACCATGATCCGCTATCCCACTCAATCACATTATCCTGATAGTGAGCTAATCATTCCATGCCATATCATAATAATGCTGAGCGCCAGGCTAGGCAACAATAAGTATCGATGTTGTAAGTTGTTAGTTTGACTCAACCGGGATTCGAATTCTCCATCTTCCGCACAGGAACCTTGCACTCCTACCAATTCGACCATCACGTCCAGCATATACATATATACATATATGCATATACAGCTGTGCATGTGATTAATAGTATATAATAAGTATTATGTGGGTATAAAGGCGCAGAAGTGAACTTATTATTATTGTCATTATTGGCCTTATTGATGCTGTAAATACTACTCGGCGCCAACCTGACGATACGCATGCGTGAACAGGTGGTGCGGCCACCGGTCCCGCCTGTCCCTAACGCACCATATATATACACATACATGTGATGTAAAGACCTATTTCAATGTTTACTAACATCGTGTGCTCACGCGCAGCTTGGCTGCAGAACGAAGGCACACTGCATTGAGTTTGCCGGAACGTGCAGTGAAAAACGTCAGTTTTATTCCAAATTAATAGAAATGCAGAAGCCTAACCGTATCAATTTAATATAATTTTTTTGTTTTCTATAGGTATTCCAAGCGGTTTGCTCACGGCCATTGACAATGAATTGAGTTTGCCGGTACGTGCAGTGCAACACGTCAATTTTATTCAAAGTTAATAGAAATGCAGAAGCCTAACCTTATAAATGTAATATAATCTCTTCTTTGAATATTTTTCTATATGTGTTCCAATCTGTTTGTGTCTAGGTGGTGTGGTTTTAGAGATATTTCACTTTTTCTGTATGAAGATTGCTCACCGCCATTGACAATGCATTGACTCATTTAGTTTGCCGATACGTGCAGTGCAACACGTCGATTTTATTCAAAATTAGTAGAAATGCAGAACCCTAACCTTATAAATTTAATATAATCTCTTCTTTGAATATTTTTCTATATGTGTTCCAAACCGTTTGTGCTAGGTGGTGTGGTTTTAGAGATATTTCACTTTTTCTGTATGAAGATTGCTCACGGCCATTAACAATGCATTGAATTTGCCGATACGCACCGTGCAACACATTGATTATATTCAAAATTAATAGAAATGCAGAACCCTAACCTTATAAATTTAATTTAATCTCTTTTTTTTAATGTGTTTTCTATATATGTAGTCCAATCGGTATGTGTCTAGGTGGTGTGGTTTTAGAGATATTTCACCTTTTCTCTATGAAGATTGCTCATAGCCATTGAGTTTGCAGTGTGACCGGATGTTGTCCTGCAGCCAATCAGCACGCGCACTGACCTAAATACATGTGCTGACGTCATATGAAATTGGTCTATAAGAATTATGCGAGTGTAAAGGCACGTAAGGTAAGATATCCTATATTGGTCACCCTTATGTTATGGGCTACTTTATGGGTGACCCCCTTTTCAAAGTTGGGACAGGTGGCGCCACTACCCCCAACCCCTACCCGTGCCGCGAATACTGTCACTCGCGCACTGGAATTTGTATATATATGTATATGTATATATATATATATATATATATAGAGGAAAACCTCTCGAAATCGACCGACCATGGGACCGACTTTAAGTGATCCTTTTCGGGAGGTGGTCGGCTTAGAGAGTTAGACTATCCTTACAATTGTATTTTTGGGACCCAAATAAAGCGATCGATATATGGGAGTGATCCATCTGTGGAGGGGTCGGTATAGAGAGGTTTTACTGTATATATTTAAATATATATATTCAGATCGTTGTGTACATTTCAATGTAGGCATGTAAATATGATTACCAAACCTGACAGAATAAATACCACTAACTTTTCGCCTTGAATATGGCCCTTACTGCCAAACTAGTGTTAACCCATCACCAATCAATGTGTGTGGATGTGATGTTATATACCTGTGTGGATGTGAGTGCAGCAGAGTTGATCCCACGGCGAGTTTGCGGCGAGGTGCAATGGACTGCCGACCACCTGTGTGCAGCCACGTTCCATATGCCTCCCGCCTCGTCATGTGATGTTATTGACTTACTGGATTAAATCAGGGGAAAGGTCATCGAGCAGAATAACTACATTTGATCGCAATTCATAGAAACATGTGTTTAATGGAGGCGCAGGGTTGCAGAATGGCTTCTAAATGCTCAACATTTTATTTTATATTTGTATTGGTTATATATTAATTTATTAGGTATTATATGGGGGAGGAAGTGGGTGGGTTTTTTCCCTAGAAATTCACGTACTTCATTCAGTCCGTAAGAGGTTATTATCTTTTTATGCGTGCTTTGTGTTTCCGTTTCAAGAGTCGGCAGCGGTTTGTGATATTTTGTTTATTTCAGTTGTACTCAGAAATTGAGACAGACATCAATCAATCAATAGTTCCGTCCTCTAGTCGAGGGTTGGATGCAATGGTTCTCCACTTGTCCCGATGTTGTGCTGTTCTGATAGACTGTGAATAATTCAAGCCTGTCCACTGTGAAATATTTGTAAACCATGATGTTCTTGGTCTCCCTCTCCCTCTGCTGCCATTCACCTTCCCTTCCAACAATGTACGGTATATTGAACTCTGACGAATGATGTGGCCAAAATAAATAAGTTTCTTTGTCTGTATAGTGGCAAACAAGCTTTTCTTATTTTTAATTTTTCTGAGAACTTCTTTGTTGGTGATCTTCTTTGTCCATGATATTTTCATCATCCTTCGATAAGTCCACATCTCAAATGCTGCTAAACGTTTGTACATTTTCTTAGAGATTGTCCATGTCTCTGCCCCATACATTAGAGTAGACCACACATAACACTGAAGAATACGCTTCCTTGTTTGTATTAATATCTTACTTGATGTTAACACTCTATACATTTTGGAGAATGTTGTTCGGGCTATTGTTATCCTTCTTTTAATTTCTTCCTCACATCTCCCATCATTTGTAATCTTTTGTCCGAGATATATGAATTTGGATACTTGTTCTATGTTTGTGCCATCTATGGTTATATTGATATTTGGTTTATCTGTCTTTTTACTTATAACCATTGTTTTGGTCTTCCTGGCATTCATCTTCATGTTGAATAGTATTCCAGCTTTATTGATTCTATTCACTATATCTTGTAGGTTTTTCTCACTGTCTGCTAGTATTACACTGTCATCGGCATATCTAAGATTGTTGACGTTCATGCCACCTATTGTCACTCCCTTGCAATCTTCAATGTGTCTGAAAATCATCTCTGTGTACAGGTTAAAAAGACATGGTGACAATACACACCCCTGTCGAACTCCTCGTTTAATCATAACTTCATCCGATAGGCCCTGCTCCATTTTTATAAATGCACGTTGTGTCCAGTATAAGTTCACAATTAGTTTAATGTCTTTGCCATTGACACCAATATCTTGTAAACATTTGATTAACATTTCATGATTGACTCGGTCGAAGGCCTTCTCATAGTCAATAAAGCAGGCATAAACATCCTGGTTCATTTCACAATACCGTTCACAAATCATTCTCATATTGAAAATCCCTTCATGTGTACCTCTTCCAGATATAAACCCACTTTGTATTTGACTGATTTGTTCTTCTATTTTCTGTCTGTTTCTCAGTAAAATTATTTTCAGGATCATCTTCAACATATGACACATCAGGCTTAGTGTTCTGTACTCAGTACACAATGTTGGTTTTGGGAGTCATACAGATATGGATGCATTCATATTCAATGGTATAAATCCAGTCATAATCAGACATATACTGTTTGACAGTTCCTTTAGCCTAGGTCACACATACCCGGATCAGGGGCCGGACGAGCCCCGGACCATGATCCGGTGTGGTCCGTGGCGATCCGGCGTGATCCGTGGCTGATCCGTGGCTGGTCTTTGGTGATCCGGGGTCATCCGGGGCGATCTGGGGAATATTGCAATCCGGGATTAACCGGCATCATCCGCGTGTGATCTGTGACTCATCCGGGTAGTCCATGTGTTGTCCGGGGGTCGTCCGTGTCTCATCCGGGTCATTTTATACTCCGGGCTATCGAGTCCGGGGGTCGTCCGGGGGTCGTGCGGGGGTTGTCCAGGGGTTGTCCGGGGCTGATCCGGGACTAATCCGTGGCTACACCGCATAGTCCAGGGGTTGTCCGTGCTGTGGTCCGTAGGTAGACCGTGGCTTGTCCGGGTAGGTGTGAGAGCTAGTCAAAAATGACCAAAAATAGCGATTTTATCCGGAGCTGTCCAGGACAGTCCGAGGGACTGGTCCGGGGGTCGTCCGGCTAAAAGTCCGGGGCTCGTCCGGGTATGTGTGACTGGGGCTTTAAAACCGATCCTGACAAGGCAAAATTCACTAAACTGGATTAGTTTTCAATTTATTATATATTATAAGCCACTCTGGCAAATAAGGAAGAAGACAGAGTTGGGCTGAGTCTATTTATTAATAGCTATATGCTCCACCTACATAAAAAGAAAATTATAGACGAAGTGACAGACACACGGTCACGTGTTGGTACACTTAGCACTCCGAGGGTGGCGCCCCATTCGCGCACTCCTGATCAAGGTGGGTGCGCGACTCCGAATATATATACAATATCAAGTGTACAATAATATAATATATAAACCTTGCATTATGTTACGTTACTTTATATTATTATAATCCATTATAATACACATGAAAATGTTTATAATTTTTTTAAAGGATGACAATAATAATAATAATTGATCTAAAAAATAAGCTCCCATTTGCGCTAATAAACAAAAGTTTTAATTGTCACAATGATAAAAGGCTATATATTTTTTCACAGTTCATTTAAATGACCCAAAGGGGTCAACTTGTTCTAAGAAGTATGGTTTATAACCTACTTCTTCATTAAAATGGTTCAGGAAAACAAGACTCCATTTGTAACAATGAACGTCTTATTTATTAATTTCACAAAATTAAGATGATATTTACATTTCTGGAGTTCCCCAAACAGAAGCGACAAAGTAAATAGATGAATGTTTATTTGGAGCTTTTGATGAGTATTAATAATTGGCTTATATTTGACTTCTTTTTTAACAAGTTTATCAGAAACCTAAGTCTCGTCTTTCGTTAAAATAAAGCCGACGCTATTAAATTTGCAATGGTCCCGAAATAGCACCTGACAAAGTCTGCAGCACCAGGTGCTGTCTTTCCGGGGGCCGATCACAGAAACCCCCACTTCCGGTGTGCGGTGAAGCCTCGTGTGGCGACCATCATGCCTTGCGTGTCCACGGTTTCCGGGGCTCGCTCCGCATTGTGGGTAAATCTTCCCCTTTTGTCGGTGACCCCTGTGACCTCGCGTCTTTCAGTGGCGTCGCCCCGGACTCCCAGTCGATCTCCCCCCCCCCCCCGCCCCGCCCCGCCCAGCCCCCCGCCCCGCCCCGCCCCGCCCCCGCCCCGCCCCGCCCCGCCCCGCCCCGCCCCCGCCCCGCCCCGCCCCCGCCCCCCACGCCCCGCCCCGCCCCGCCCCGCCCCGCCCACGCCCGCCCCGCCCCCCGCCCGCACGCCCCGCCACGCCCCCCCCCGCCCACGCCCGCCAGCCACGCCCACCGCCACGCCACGCCACGCTCCGCCCCGCCACGCCACGCCACGCCCGCCCCGCCCCGCCCCGCCCCGCCCCGCCGCCCGCCACGCCACGCCCCGCCCCGCCCCGCCACGCCACGCCCCGCCACGCCCCGCCCCCTCGTGGCCGTCGCTGCGCCCCCTTCCGGCCGCTCCGTGAACTAGGGCTAACAGGGCGGCGGGTAACGGGTTCGGCAGTTCGGAGGGGCATTAATTATATAGTCTAAGAGAGGGCGGCGAGTGGGCGCGCTCTACTAACTAGTGACAGGGTGAGTGGTTGAGTGGGTGAGTGGGTGAGTGGGTGAGTGGGTAGATGAGCGCTGATACTCCCCACCCCACCCCCAATCAGGGGATGATAGGAGAGGAGGCACTACAGAGCTTATTACAGGCGATAAGGGGCTTATCACTATCCATATATATATATATATATATATATATATATTTATATATATATATAGATATACATCCACACACCACACACCACACACCCTACACCCCATACCCCACACCCTACACCCCATACCGCACACCACACACCACACACCCTATACCACCTATACCGCACACCACACACCACACACTACACACCACACACCACACACCACACACCAGACACCACACACCACTCACCACACACCTCATACCGCACATCACACACCACACACCCATGCCCCCACCTCTGCCAATTTGGATTTCCACCGCTGTGTATAACTTACAGCGTCATCAAAGGCCAGTTGCTCTCATACCATGTCTATGTGGTGTGGGAGGTTAAAAATCCCTTGGGTCGGTAAAAGTGTAGGCTCGGGCTTTCTATCGACAAACTGTCTAATGGTGAAAACAAGCCTATTCAGGCTTATCCATGATAGGCAGTATAAATCTTCAACAACAACAACACACCCTACCCTACACCCTACACCCCATACCGCACACCACACACCACCACCCTCCACCCACCACCACCCTCCACCCACCACCACCCTCCACCCACCACCACCCATCACCACCCACCACCACCCATCACCACCCACCACCCTCCACCCACCACCACCCTCCACCCACCACCACCCTCCACCCACCACCACCCTCCACCCACCACCACTCTCCACCCACCACCACCCATCACACACCACCACCCGCACCCACCCCCACCCTCCACCCACTACACATCCCATCACACCACACCACCACTCACCACCTCCACCACCCTCCACCATCACCACCCATCACCACCCACCACCACCTCCACCTTAACCACCCCCACCACCCTCCACCCACCACCACCTCCACCCACCACCCACCACCCTCCACCCAACACCACCCATCACCACCCTCCACACCCTCCACCATCACCACCCATCACCACCCACCACCACCCTCCACACATCACACCCACACCCACCACCACCACCCACCACCCACCACCACACCCACCACCCACCACCCACCACCCACCACACGCCACCCTCCCTCCCTCCCTCCATCCACCACCACCCACCGAGCGAGCATTCCCACACAGACAGACGCGAAGTTCGGACACTGGCCGCGTGGTGGCGTGATGCGCGCACTTATTACGGGGTTCACACAGTTTAACGCACGGACCGGTTACTTCCCTCTCCGACTAAAATGGCGGCCTCGCCGCCCAGCGGAGACAATGCAAATGAGGGTGTTTACTGCGCATCCGCGGTGCGCAACAATGGCGGCACGCAGCGTGACGCGCCATGGCACCGGGCGGCGTCTGTCCAGGACGAGGCCGGGCGTCCGTGTCACCGACAAATGCCAGCAGTGCTTGCTGAGTAGTGTGCTCAGACAACGGTTAGGGCCGACAACACCCACGAACAGAGACTGCAAGTGTCTGTTTATGGACATGTGTAGTATTTTTGTTTTTGTTTTGGTAAATGATCATTTTATTCAGCGAATAAAGGTATTTTTTTCAGTGCCGAGGCACTGGTCTTCCGGCCATGTTATGTTACATTCATTCACATATATAATATAAAAAAGAAGAATAGTGCCGTTACCCAATAGGATTGAAAGATAACAGGGTGTACATTTTATATTGTCAGTGTCGTGGTTATGGTAACTTTGTACTCATAATTCATATACATGGTGAATGTGAAGCTATTCTGTTAGTACAATTTGATGCAGTTAAATCCTTTACTTTGTGGCAGATTTGATAACAAATATAATATGATGTTTGGTGTGGTTTCCCTGTGTTATTGTTAAAACTAGTTCAGTGAACCACGTTGGAAGAAATGGTACACACGTATGGTCAAGTGTTAGTAGATGGCATGGTAGTGGTGCTACTTATTTAGCTTAGTAAAGGCCCTGTCAAACTACGACATAACGACGTCAGCGTAGGGAGAACGTGAAAAACGTCGAACTTCTCGGCGTAGTATGCAAATTTGGGCACAAGTTGAATGTGGATGCAGCATAGTTGACAAGAGCGTAACGTCGGTAAAGCATAGTGATAGCGTCATTCAACAAGAGAGGACAACGTAATTACACTCACGGAACGTTATGAACGTTATTCCATCGCCAGAACTATGTTGCTTTACGTTACGTGACATTACATACGTCATCACACAGTGGTGAAATGCTGAACGTACGTTGAATGTACGTTGGATGTGCGTTTGGCCTACGTTCTCTTGACCTTCCCATTATGCCGCGCGGACGTTTCCACTGGCTTTAATGTGGGTCAATGTAGTGGAACGTAGCGGAACATAGTGAGCAGCGTTTGACTACCGTTCATTTAACGTTATTGACATTCGCCAAACGTGTACAGAACATACGGCGAACATAAACCCTTACGTTCGAGTTACGTCGAAAGTTTTGAACAGGTTCAAAACCTTGATGCGCGCCGACATAACATGACGTAACGTGACGTAGCTCGACATCAGTCTAACGTCATTCTGACATCATCATAACGTAACCCAACATATGTCAACGTAATGACGAAACGTGAGTGCGTCAGGCTCGTAGTGTGACAGGGGTATTAGTATACTAAAGATGTATGGTCAAGTGTTAGTAGATGGCATGGTAGTGGTGCTCCTTATTTAGCTTAGTAAGTGTACTGCAGATGTCAATAACTAATGCCATTTACCACCGCAACTATATGTATGTAATATGTCAAATGTGGGTTTGTATATAATGTATGTTTTATGGGGGGGGGGGGTGGATATGTACAGTGAAATCACATTATAACGCACCCAGATTTAGGATATACAGCAAAACCTCTCTAAATCGGCGGTCCTTGGGACCGACTTTAAGTGGTTGATTTAGGGAGGTGGTCGGTTTAGGGAGCTAGAATATGGTTACAATGGTATTGTTGGGACCCAAATAAAGCGATCGATAGAGGGGAGTTGTCGATCTGTGGAGGTGGTCGGTTAGGGAGGTTTTATTGTAATGTGATGATTCATAGGACCCAGAAATCTTTAATTCAAATGTAATTGAGTAAATTAAATTCGAATTTAACACAGCCCCGCTGTTTTCACGCTGACGTTGCATGGACCCCAACGATCACATTAATATAACGGGGCTTCACTGTATACATGTATGCATGTGTGTGTGCATGTTTGTGTGTATTTGTACATGTATGTGTATATAGATTATGTATGCATGTATGTGTGTGTGTATTTGTAGATGTATGTATGCATATGTACATGTGTATATAGATTATGTGTGAATATATGTTTGTGTGTATTTGTGCATGTATGTATGTGTATATAGAGTATGTGTGTATGTGTGTGTATTTGTACATGTATGTATGTGTACATAGATTATGTGTGCATGTATGTTTGCATGTATTTGTACATATATGTATGTGTATGTACATGTGTATATATTATGTGTGTATGTATGTTTGTGTGTATTTGTACATGTATGTATGTGTATATAGAGTATGTGTGTATGTGTGTATTTGTACATGTATATACATGTGTATATAGATTGTGTGTATGTATGTTTGTGTGTATTTATAAATGTATGTATGTGTATGTACTTGTGTATAGATTATCTGTGTATGTATGTTTGTGTATATTTGTACATGTATGTATGTGTATATAGATTATGTGTATGTATGTTTGTGTGTATTTGTACATGTATGTATGTGTATATAGATTATGTGTATGTATGTTTGTGTGTATTTGTACATGTATATACATGTGTATATTGATTATGGTTGTATGTATGTTTGTGTGTATTTATTCATGTATGTATGTGTATGTACTTGTGCATAGATTATGTGTGTATGTATGTTGTGTGTATTTGTACATGTATATGTGTGTATGTATCATATGTATGTGCATATGTAATAATGGATGATATTTGTGTGTATGTACATGTGCATATAGATTATGTGTGTCTGTATGTGTGTATGCATGTTTGTACATGTATATGTGCGTATGTATCATATGTAATAATGGATGATATTTGTGTGTATGTACATGTGCATATAGATTATGTGTGTATGTATGTGTGTATGTATGTTTGTACATGTATATGTGTGTATGTATCATATGTAATAATGGATGATCTTTGTGTATATGTATAGTTTGTTTGTTCGGGCTTTCATCTAAGGTCATATGTCGGCCTACTGACTTCTGACACGACAGTGTGCACTCATGGCGACTTCATAGTGCTGCCCCATGTGCACATGTATGTATGTGTAGTGGGCTGCACTGACCTCACATGCAAGGAGCCGCATAGACAGGTAGGCGTGGGTAGTGTGTTGATATCAGGGAGCCTAGGTAGTGTAATGCTTAGCACACTGGCCCGGAATGCATAGAGATGTGGGTTCGAGTCCCGCTCTAGGCGCAATATTTCCCATTTTTATCACCCCACGACATATGCATATATCTATGTGTCGTAGGATGATAGAAATGGGAAATATTGCACCTAAAGCAGGATTTGAACCCACATTTCTTGCTATTCCGGTGCGCGTTTTAACCATTTTACCACCTAGACTCCCTGATGAAATCATCCTATCCACGCCCACCTGTCTCCGTGGCTCATTGCCTGTGAAGTCAGTGCAGACTCCTACACTCGTCACCCTGGAAGTGTAAATCTCTTATATGGTTTATACCCAAAAGTTATTTAAAGCATAGTCTGATGAAGCATCAAATTTTCAAAACCAAAGCATTCAGCTAATTTGATTGTAAATATTAAACTTAGATACTGATTTTAGTTTTTGTCTTTTTGATGGGTTGTTTTGCTGTCCATGGCATGTAAGTTTGGGTGATCGAGCTTGTTTTCAATGCTGGGCAGTTATAGTTTTGTGTTTCTTAAAGTTATATCTTGGGTTAGTGATCTATGTTGGTGTTTTGGGGGTTTTCTTGGGAAGAGTTTTCCACTTTTTTCCCCACTTAATTCTATACTAGCCTACTGTATTTACATGTTATAGGCTTGTACGTAATATGTTTGTTTGGATTTGATTTGATTATATTGTTGGTGTACGTGTTATCTGGCTTTTATATTTCCGGGTTTCCCGTCATGGGCTGTCCAGCTGGTGAGCCGTGACATATCACATGCCCCCTTGTGGTGCAGCTTAGTTGGGGTTTCCTGGTTTTATTTTGCACAAATATTTTTTGTATGTTTTTTAGATCAGGAATTTGTCTTTCCTTCACCGTTTGTGCGTTCCATACTTTGGCAGCCATTTCCAGTGTGCTTCTTTCGTGAGCTTTGATTTCATCCTATCTCTATAAAAAAAAAAGGATTATTATTGATTTGGGATGCTTCACATAAGCGGCGTGTCAAGAAACGCTGCTACTTGTGATGCATAATCATTTTGCACTTCAAATATCTAAAAAAATTAGCCATTCAAAATAAACATTTCCTCAAACTAAAGTAACGTAGATTATAATAATCAATTTAATATATTTATCTCTAAAAAATTATAGTAACCCAAAACCATCGGACTATGCAACTTTAATACTAATGTTTGTTTGTTTGTTGTTTTACGTCCTAACAACATCTAAGGTCATATCAGGAGGGGTATGGACTTGTGACAGTGCGCACGCATGGCGACTTTATAGTGCTGTCCCACTGGGAAACCAGGCTGCCGGCACCATGACCTGGTATCCCACTCAGTCACATTATCCTGACACTGAGCACACCAGTCCTTGCCCTGTCATAATAACGCCAAGCGCCTGGCTAGGAAGCAACAAGTATCAATTTTTAAGTCATTGGTTGGACTCTATCGGGGTTCGAACCCACAACCGCACGATCTACCAGCACGGGAGACAGACGCTCTAACTCATTCGGCCATCCTGTCTGTTGTAATGTGTTTGCATCATATCTACCAGACGGGATGGCCAAATGAGTTAGAGCGTCCGTCTCCCGTGTTGGTTGATCGTCGGATCGTGGGTTCGAAACCTGGTCAAGTCAAACCAATGACCTAAAAATTGATACCGGTTGCTTCCTAGCCAGATGCTCGGCATTATTAAGATAGGGCAAGGAGCAGTGGAATGAAGAAGAGCGGTCATCTGCGACTGAAATTTCCCCTGCTTAAGCAACTAATGTACCAAAAATAAATACAAAATGTTTACGCGTCACAAGTAGGAGCGTTTCTTGACACGCAGCTTATGTGAAGCATCCCAAATCAATAATAATCCTCTTCTTTTTTTTAATAGAGATATGATGAAATGATTGCTGAACTGCTGGTGAAAGATGCCACTGCAGAGGCGGGGGGGGGGGGGGGGGGTGGAGAGGGGGGCGGTGGGGACTGCCTCGTGACAGAAAAAGAACTGTGTTTACTGCCAAACAAGACGGGTCTGCCACGCCCGTCCCGCCCCCTGGTGGTCAGGGAGGGACAGCGGTCAGTGGTCAGCAGAATGAGGACCTTCTTCATCAACACCTCACCGACCAGCGAAGTCAAAGTGCACGTGTGCAGCGAATGTTTGGTTAGAGTGTCCTCATAATCACATCAGCGATTTTTGTTTGGATTTTGTCTTTAAAGAGTAGAAAGAGCATTGCAAACACAGGCCTCGCTAATGCTACCATAGATGTGGTGTAAATAGCTGATTTTCGCTTTTGTTCATGTTTCTAAATTTGTTTGTTTGTTTGTTTGTTTAACGGCCCCCAGCCCCAAAAGTAAATATCGGCTATTGGGAAAACTTTTTTTATTTATGTGTTTTTAAATTTGTACTTTTCTTTTAAATCTATGCACATATGTAGCTAAGGTTGCATAGTCCATGTGTTTAGGATGTCTGGCCTTTTTTTTAAAGTTGCATAGCACGATGGTTTTGAGTCGGTCATTTTCTGAGATTGTTAGCATTGAGTGTTTGCTAGGGCTGTGCTTGTTAACATTGGTTGGTTGGTGGGGCTGCGTTTGTTAACGTTGGGGGGTTGGTGGGGCTGCGCTTGTTAATGTTGGGTGGTTGGTAGGGCTGCACTGATTAATGTTGGGTGGTTGGTAGGGCTGCACTTGTTTATGTTGGGTGGTTGGTAGGGCTGCGCTTGTTTATGTTGGGTGGTTGGTAGGGCTGCGCTTGTTAATGTTGGTTGGTTGGTAGGGCTGTGCTTGTTAACGTTGGTTGGTTGGTAGGGCTGCGCTGGTTAACGTTGGGTGGTTGGTAGGGCTGCGCTTGTTAACGTTGGTTGGTTGGTAGGGCTGCACTTGTTAACGTTGGTTGGTTGGTAGGGCTGCACTTGTTAACGTTGGGTGGTTGGGAGTGCTGCGCTTGTTAACGTTGAGTGGTTGGTAGGGCTGCGCTTGTTAATGTTGGTTGGTTGGTAGTGCTGCGCTTGTTAACATTGGGTGGTTGGTAGGGCTGTGCTTGTCAACGTTGAGTGGTTGGGAGTGCTGCGCTTGTTAACGTTGGTTGGTTGGTAGCGCTGTGCTTGTTAGCTTTGAGTGGTTGGTAGGGCTGCGCTTGTTAACGTTGGTTGATTGGTAGGGCTACACTTGTTAGTGTTGAGTGGTTGGTAGGGCTGCGCTTGTTAATGTTGGGTGGTTGGTAGGGCTGTGCTTGTTAGCGTTGAGTGGTTGGTAGGGCTGCGCTTGTTAATGTTGGTTGGTTGGTAGGGCTGTGCTTGTTAACATTGGTTGGTTGGTAGGCCTGCACTGGTTAACGTTGGTTGGTTGGTAGGGCTGCACTGGTTAACATTGGTTGGTTGGTAGGGCTGCACTGGTTAATGTTGGTTGGTTGGTAGGGCTGCACTGGTTAACATTGGCTGGTTGGTAGGGCTGCACTGGTTAATGTTGGGTGGTTGGTAGGGCTGCACTGGTTAACATTGGTTGGTTGGTAGGGCTGCACTGGTTAATGTTGGGTGGTTGGTAGGGCTGCACTGGTTAATGTTGGGTGGTGATGTTAAGTTGGTGGTTGTACATGGTTAAGTTGGTTGGTAGGGCTGCACTGGTTAATGTTGGGTGGTTGGTAGGGCTGCACTGGTTAATGTTGGTTGGTTGGTAGGGCTGCACTGGTTAACATTGGGTGGTTGGTAGGGCTGCACTGGTTAATGTTGGTTGGTTGGTAGGGCTGCACTGGTTAATGTTGGGTGGTTGGTAGGGCTGCACTGGTTAACATTGGTTGGTTGGTAGGGCTGCACTGGTTAACATTGGTTGGTTGGTAGGGCTGCACTGGTTAACATTGGTTGGTTGGTAGGGCTGCACTGGTTAACGTTGGTTGGTTGGTAGGCTGCACGGTTAACTTGGTTGGTTGGTAGGCTGCACTGGTTAATTGGGTGGTTGGTAGGGCTGCACTGGTTAACATTGGTGGTTGGTAGCCTGCACTGGTTAATGTTGGTGTTGGTAGGTGCACTGGTTAATTGGTGGTTGGTAGGCCTGCACTGGTTAATTGTTGGTTGGTAGGGCTGCACTGGTTAACATTGGTTGGTTGGTAGGCTGCACTGGTTAATGTTGGGTGGTTGGTAGGGCTGCACTGGTTAACATTGGGTGGTTGGTAGGGCTGCACTGGTTAACGTTGGTTGGTTGGTAGGGCTGCACTGGTTAACATTGGGTGGTTGGTAGGCCTGCACTGGTTAATGTTGGGTGGTTGGTAGGGCTGCACTGGTTAACATTGGTTGGTTGGTAGGCCTGCACTGGTTAACATTGGTTGGTTGGTAGGGCTGCACTGGTTAATGTTGGGTGGTTGGTAGGGCTGCACTGGTTAACGTTGGTTGGTTGGTAGGGCTGCACTGGTTGATGTTGGTTGGTTGGTAGGCCTGCACTGGTTAATGTTGGGTGGTTGGTAGGCCTGCACTGGTTAACATTGGGTGGTTGGTAGGCCTGCACTGGTTAACGTTGGGTGGTTGGTAGGGCTGCACTGGTTAACATTGGGTGGTTGGTAGGGCTGCACTGGTTAATGTTGGGTGGTTGGTAGGGCTGCACTGGTTAACATTGGTTGGTTGGTAGGGCTGCACTGGTTAACGTTGGTTGGTTGGTAGGGCTGCACTGGTTAACATTGGTTGGTTGGTAGGGCTGCACTGGTTAATGTTGGTTGGTTGGTAGGGCTGCACTGGTTAACGTTGGTTGGTTGGTAGGGCTGCACTGGTTAATGTTGGTTGGTTGGTAGGCCTGCACTGGTTAAATTTGGTTGGTTGGTAGGCCTCCACTGGTTAACGTTGGTACTATGGTAGGCCTGCACTGGTTAACATTGGTTGGTTGGTAGGGCTGCACTGGTTGATGTTGGTTGGTTGGTAGGGCTGCACTGGTTAACATTGGGTGGTTGGTAGGGCTGCACTGGTTAACGTTGGTTGGTTGGTAGGCCTCCACTGGTTAACGTTGGTTGGTTGGTGGTGCATGGTTGTGGTTGGTTGGTAGGCCTGCACTGGTTAACATTGGGTGGTTGGTAGGGCTGCACGGTTAATGTTGGTTGGTTGGTAGGCTGCACTGGTTAACGTTGGTTGGTTGGTAGGCTGCACGGTTAATGTTGGGTGGTTGGTAGGGCTGCACTGGTTAACATTGGTTGGTTGGTAGGCCTGCACTGGTTAACGTTGGTTGGTTGGTAGGGCTGCACTGGTTAACATTGGTTGGTTGGTAGGGCTGCACTGGTTAATGTTGGTTGGTTGGTAGGGCTGCACTGGTTAACATTGGGTGGTTGGTAGGGCTGCACTGGTTAATGTTGGGTGGTTGGTAGGGCTGCACTGGTTAACATTGGTTGGTTGGTAGGCCTGCACTGGTTAATGTTGGGTGGTTGGTAGGGCTGCACTGGTTAATGTTGGGTGGTTGGTAGGGCTGCACTGGTTAATGTTGGTTGGTTGGTAGGGCTGCACTGGTTAATTGGCTGGTTATGTTGGGTGGTTGGTAGGCCTGCATGGTTATGTTGGGTGGTTGGTAGGCTGCACTGGTTAACTTGGGTGGTTGGTAGGGCTGCACTGGTTAATGTTGGTGGTTGGTAGGGTGCACGGTTATGTGGTTGGTTGGTAGGCCTGCACTGGTTAATGTTGGGTGGTTGGTAGGGCTGCACTGGTTAATGTTGGGTGGTTGGTAGGGCTGCACTGGTTAATGTTGGTTGGTTGGTAGGGCTGCACTGGTTAATGTTGGGTGGTTGGTAGGGCTGCACTGGTTAACATTGGGTGGTTGGTAGGGCTGCACTGGTTAATGTTGGGTGGTTGGTAGGGCTGCACTGGTTAATGTTGGGTGGTTGGTAGGGCTGCACTTGTTAACGTTTGGTGGTTGGTGGGGCTGCACTGGTTAACATTGGTTGGTTGGTAGGGCTCACTGGTTAATGTTCGTTGGTTGGTAGGGCTGCACTGGTTAACATTGGGTGGTTGGTAGGCCTGCACTGGTTAACATTGGTTGGTTGGTAGGCCTGCACTGGTTAATGTTGGGTGGTTGGTAGGCCTGCACTGGTTAATGTGTGGAGGGCTGCATGGTTAATGTTGCGTTTGGTGGTTGGTGGGGCTGCACTGGTTAACATTGGTTGGTTGGTAGGGCTCACTGGTTAATGTTGGTTGGTTGGTAGGGCTGCACTGGTTAACATTGGTTGGTTGGTAGGGCTGCACTGGTTAATGTTGGGTGGTTGGTAGGCCTGCACTGGTTAATGTTGGGTGGTTGGTTGGGATGCACTGGTTAACGTTGGTTGGTTGGGTGGTTGGTTGGGCTGTGCTGGTTAATGTCGATTGGTTGGTTGGATGGTTGGTTGGGTTGCGATTGTCAACGTCGGGTGGTTGTTGGAGTTTCATGTCTTGGCAACAGTTAAGGTCATATCAGGACGGATATCGGCTTGTGACACTGCATACTCACGCCAACTTAATAGTGCCCGGGTCGCTGGGAAATCAGGCCACCAGCACCATGACCCGATATCCCCCTCAGTCACATTATCCTGACACTGAGCTAACCAGCCCTTGCCCTATCCTAACCAAGCTAGGAAGCGACAAATATCATTGGTTTGACTCGCCCGGGAATTGAACTCCCGATCTCCCGCGAGGGAAACCTGTGCTGTAGCGATTCGGCTGTGGCGTCCTGTGCGCTAGTTGACGAGGTGCCCCGACAGGTTGACATGGTTGCGGTGCTGTAAACCACCTAACAGCAGGGTGTCAACCAGGGGTGCGCAATTACATAGCAGGACATTCGCCGATAGCAGCAATTCCCATAATGCACAGCGCCGCGCCCCCGCGCAGTGCACGGTGGGAAATTAGGCTACTGGATTACCCTCGTGAACAAACGCCTTGTGGGTCCCAGAGTAAATTACCTGTGAACCCTAAAGCGTGAAGACTCTGACAGCGCGTGTCAATATTGAACCAACTGACCGAGCACTCTTTATAGCTGGGCTGCTTCTACACAACATTTTACTGTTTGCGCATGCGTGCATTTCTTTCCGCTTCTAAATTTTTATTTTTATTTTTATTTTTATTTTTTTCAAAGTTTGTATTTGCTTTTTACGATGAAACACTAAAACTGACTTTCCAATTTTGTTGATAAATATAGTCCCACAAGCTCTTCTAGATATTGGTACGGGTATGAATGTTGTGCAATAAACTTAAACCAATTGCTTTAAAAGTTATACTTGTTACTATCTATCCTGTACTTCAACATTACTAGGATAGGCCAAAGGGCAATGACATTAGGAAGACTAATTATCTGCGATTGAAATTCCTTCTGCTTAATCAACAAATGTAATTGTCTCAGCATGACGCTAGTCTGGAAGTTGTAGTGACCAGACGCAGCTGGTACCAGGGTAGATAAAAGATTCACCCTGTACTTGTAGTACACGGGTGAACAACAACATAGTCTAAATACTGGCGAAAATAGCTTTAGTATGGAACAGGAAGTAGAATTCCTGGTTCCAATATCAAATGGCTACTTATATCGGCACAGATTTGGTGAAATGAGAGAGAATACAAAAAGACAATATGGCAGCGATAGAACGCTGTCGATTTCACTTTTAAATTCTATTAAACTAGATGTTTTATTATATTTTTCAACTCAAAGGTAGCGGGGAAATATTAAGACATATATAAAGAATAAGTATGGCTTTTTAGATTGTGGATTTAGGCTCTCATTTCATTTCCGTGCTTTTTCAACAGCTTTTATATAGGGCTGGTATTCACTCGTGTACTGCGAGTACAGGGTGAATCCTTTCTCTAGTATCAGGGTGGCCAGGAGCCATTTGCAGGTGGTGCCATAGTGGCAGAAGCCGGAACTAACTCCTATGACAGTAGGAGAATAGATCATAACAAATATAGAGAAGGGAACTGATGAGTGGTAGTGTTCTTGTTTATATTCCCATAATAGATTATAGAGCACATATATTATGCATTTTTCTACATATATTGCATATGTTTTATTATCTATCTAAATATTTATATTTTGGATAAATACATAATATATATAGAAAACCTATACATACAGAATATATATGACAATAACTCTAAACGAATGGACTGTGGAACTAATATATTTATTAGGATAATAGTATTATTGATACAGCATCCCATGTATGATGTAGCCCACTACAAGTTGTGGTGGTGAAGTCGAACATCTGTCTCCCGTTTTGGTAGGTCGTGATTTTCGAACCAACGGGTCAAACCAATGACGTAAAAAACTATACTTATCGCTTCCTAGCTTGGCGCTCAGCAATATTTCGATACGCCAAGGAGCAGTGGAATGAGGAAGACCAATTGTCCGTGATTGAAATTTCCCCCGCTTAATCAACTAATGTACAACAAAGGTGTTTTAAGTTTGATAAATCATGGCATGGCCTTGCCTTAAGGTATCATTCCTTACACGCGGTATGCGGCATGCGAATGCGAATGCGAAAGCGACAAAAAATGGAAAAGCATCTAGGTCAATGGGGGTGATTCCATGCGTTCGAATGCGAATGCGAATGCGAATGTGGCAACTGATTCAGTCCATGTAGCCATCGGTGCGGCATGCGAATGCGAATGCTGATGCGCTTGCCATAGAAAACAGTGGTAGAGAAACCTGACACTATATGTGGGTGTGGGTGTGGGTGTGGGTGAAAGGACCCAACCCGTTCACATGCCGCATACCGCATGCCGCATCCGCATTCGCATTCGCATTCGCATTCACATGCCGCATACCACGTGGAAGGAATGCTAGCTTTAAGGGCGCATTCCTTACACGCTGTATGCGGTATGCGAATGCGAATGCGAATGTGGCAAAAAATCGAAAAGCATCTAAGTCAATGGGGGTGATTCCTTACACGCGGTATGCGGCATGCGGCATGCGGCACGCGAATACTGAATCGGTCCATGTAGCGATCGGTGCGGCATGCGAATGCGAATGCCCATAGACAACAGTGTTAGAGAAACCTGACACTATGTGTGTGTGTGGGTGTGGGTGAAAGGACCCAAACCGTTTGTATACCGCATGCCGCATGCCGCATACCGCATGCCGCATACCGCGTGTAAGGAATCCTAGCTTTAGTCCCCCAAATATGCAGTATGGTGGTCACGTGAACAAACCCGTGTGCATAATTCACGAGAGTCCCTCGGCAGTAGGTGACGAGTGGCCCTCGGTAGCTCTACCACCGGCCCGCCACCAGATACAGATCGGTAACAACTTCCTGCGAGGGCCGATACGCCGCATTATGGGTAATCTCACGAGACGCGGCACGAGAGTTGGCGGCCATGTTTCACGAGCCGGTAACGAGCGAGGAGGCAGTGCGCGGGGGGGGGGGGGGGGGGGCAGATAGATCAGTGTGTGTGTGTGGCGGGGGTGGATATGAGTAGGGTGATAATGGTCGTCGTGGGGAGGGTGCGTGCTGTCAAACTTCCTGCTTTGATTTGCTACCTGTTGCTACCTGAATTATTAATTATGATTGCAATCTTTTTTTCTTTTTTTTCCAGTTTGGTATTTTGAGCGGACAGTCGTCTTTTGTAAGATAAATATGAGCTTATCATAAAATTTATGCCAACAGAAACCCGTGTGTATATACAGAATATATATATATATATATATATGTTATCTATATAAATATAGCTGGTATATGGATATAGGGGCATACATCTTCGGTATGAGGTTGATTATTATTTATTATTGTACGCGTTTATTATTCACTGCTTATTGTCCAATAGGGGACCACCTAACAGCTTGTCCCATAAGCTACGGGCCTACGGTGGCGCCACCACCGTCGGTTCTTGGTACTTCCTCTGGCGCAACGACTAAATCACTCTGCTTTGCATATATATATTATTATATATATATATATATATATATATATATTTATATATATATATATATATGCAAAGCAGAGTGATATATATATATATATGTAAAGTATATAGTACAAATATATGTAAAGTATATAGTACAAATATTTGCATATATAAGTGTTTCTGTTTAGACAATGCGATGCTTTTATCGGACTATGCAGCTGTCCGCGGTATACAGTAGTACCATCTTTGATGACCGCTGTGATCGGCGGACCCCCGCCATGTGCGAACAATAGACTATGTCACCATTCCAGCCGCGTGGTGCATTGTGGGATGCGTGGAAAATAAACAAACCCTCGCGAAGCACGTGGCTAATGCTAAGATACTGGGTGCAGCTATGAAATGTGCTAGTTTCAGCTCATCTCAGCTCTTGTTTGAAACTTAGAATACCAACTAAAAAAATATATATAATAAATTAAGATGTTAATCTTTTATCTAGCATTGCATTTAGATCAATCTAATCAGTATATCTTATACCATCTGCATTTAGATTGAGAAAAATATGGGCACTCAACTAGTGTTAGAGCCATAGCCAGAGTCAGTTTTACTCATTTAATTCATGTTTTTATTTATATCCTATGGTTAATGACATTTGTTGGGTTAGGATATGGGTAGGATTAATCAGTTATTGGTTATATATTTCTTTAAATCAAGTTTTTGTTGACACATTTTACATTTTAATATTTAGAACAAGAATTACTTATATCTAATGAATGGTGATGTAAACTTCAGCCTGTAAAGTGACTGAAATTGTATGTTTCTTAGCTCAAAATGCTTAGTTATGGAAAGTTGTGTCATAAACACATTCATTATATTATTATATTGCATCCATCCATCCATGTTTGTGCCAAATTGTTATGTATTTTTATTAATTTTGAATAAAATCGAAGTTTTTTCCTGTATCGGCAAACTCAATGGCCATATGCCCTTGCTTTGCTGCCAATGCCATTTTCAGCGCATGCGCACTTGGAACGGTGATCTCGTATATTGTTTAATGTGTGAACTGTTTTTGTCTCACTTGACTGTTTCCTCTGATGAAAGGTCACCTGCTATGTCATGCAAACATTGAACTTGTCCCAAATACTTGTAAATATCGTGCTATATAAATAAATTATATTAATATTATTAACGGTGTGCCGGTAACATATCGTCCGCCGAACGTTACTATCGCCCGATTCCGCAGGAGCCAGTGGCCTGGGCGACTTAGTGTAAAATATTCTGATATTCAACATAGGGGGGAATGCAAATGTTCTATTCCTGATCGGTGGATGTGACCAGGCGCATGTATCTATATATATATATATGTATGGGTTGGTGGTACCTGAGTGGGATGTAAATAGACATAGTGGTGCTGGCAGGTCTGGGTGTGATTGCACTCACGGCCTACACCCTTTGCTGGGATAAGGATCACCACACTCAAAGGTCAAGGTTGGTGGTGGCCATGGGACCATACAGCTTGTGGTGGTGGGCAGACCACTGGTATCCATGGGGACCAGGAATGCTGGATCCCTATTGGTAGGGCCAAGAATGCTTGTTTCCCATTAGGGGAAAGGGGTGAGGTGATACTCTACAATGAACCCATGTAACCATATAAATAATAAACCAGAGGGCTTGACTCTCTCTTCTTCTTCTGTACACTTTATACTCTTCCTTTCTCTTTGTCTGTATTGATTTCACCATAGCCTCCCTACACAGCCACAGATTCGAGCATTGGACTTTACATTAGGTTTGCGCACAAGGAGGCAAACTCACCACGAGCAACTGACAGCCTGCGCGAGCACCACTATCGTTATCAGTCACTTCCGGTGGAATGCTAACAAGTAAACGGTGTATCAAATTAAAGAATATATACAATTTTACCATTAAATTGATTGATTAAATTGATTAATTGATTGATTGAATAAATTCAATACAAGTCTTTAAAAACACCCCAAAAACTATTATGTATGAGTGATGTTCTAACTGCATCGGTTACAATAATGAATTTATGTTGTTCAATGTAGAAGTGTGGCATAACGCAGACATTTGTGTGAGTAACGTAGTCTAGCACATAAATATTGTAGTATAGTACATAAATATTGAGATGTAATTCATAGTATTGAGGGCAATGTTAACAGGCTTTTTATTTTTATTTCTCTATTTATTATTTCTATGGTATAAGCAATGTATCTGTTATTTTTAAATGGGGAAATCACCTCATAAGTATTGTACTTCTGCTTTCTCCTTTTTCATGTGAAAAAAAATATTTATATAAATATCAACTTGTGTGTACATTGATCATGTGGAAATAAATATTGTATTAGTAGTAGTAGTAGTAACTTTGTTGGCCTAATGCTATGTATAATATAACTCCGAACCTAGTGCCTACTCAACAGAATTCCTTCTTTCTAACATGCATGTGTGTTTGCTCATTTTTTATCATTTTCTTAATTTGTATTTAAAAAACATCAATTATACGGCTTCCTTGTTATTGTTTTATGCAGTGTTATCCTCCCACTTCCCACCCATCTCCAACCCCCACTCCCCTAGGAAATGTCGACTCTAGTTACAAGTTTTGCCTCAATTATTTGACGACATGGTGCGGCTATTTGCTATAAATATAATATTAATAGTGGCTGCATTTGGCACCAACACAATCTATAAGGGGGAGGGTGATTGAAATATGTTAATATATAAAATAATAAGTGAAATAAAATAATAAGTGAAATAAAATAATAAGTGAAATAAATTAATAAGTGAAATAAAATAATAAGTGAAATAAAATAATAAGTGAAATAAAATAATAAGTGAAATAAAATAATATGTGAAATAAAATAATAAGTGAAATAAAATAATATGTGAAATAAAATAATAGGTGAATTAAAATGATAAGTGAAATAAAATAATAAGTGAAATAAGATAATAGGTGAAATAAAATAATAAGTGAAATAAGATAACATGTGAAATAAAATAATAGGTGAAATAAAATAATAGGTGAATTAAAATTATAAGTGAAATAAAATAACATGTGAAATAATATAATAGGTGAATTAAAATGATAAGTGAAATAAATTAATAAGTTAAATCAAATTATAAGTGAAATAAAATAATAGGTGAAATGAAATAATAAGTGAAATAAGATAATAGGTGAAATAAAATAATGAGTGAAATAAAATAACATGTGAAATAAAATAATAGGTGAATTAAAATGATAAATGAAATTAATTAATAAGTGAAATAAAATAATAAGTGAAATAAGATAATAAATTAAATTAAATAATAAATGACATACAATATTAAATGAAATAAAATAATATTAATATTTGAAATAAAATCCTGTCGGTCGAACTTACTTGCTACCAGGAAACAAACACTGTTTTGTCTCTGCCTAATTTGTGTTTTTGTTTAGAGGTCAGAGGTTATTGCACCTATATTGACAATGACATGTGGGTGTATTATTATGTCATGTCGTGGTTTAGTCTGATAGTGATACGAATCTTATCACTTCTCGCTAAACCTTTGCTCTTCGGACGTTTCTGTGTTTATGTGTGTGTATGCGTTCATATACATACGCCCATGCGTACACTCACACATCCCGTTATGGGATCGGACAGGGCGACACACCACACCAGTAGCAACTAAATTAAAGCTTTAAAAAAGCCAAACTCCCTGATTATCGCCCACTATGACTGTTAACCAATGTTTAATTGAGATTCAGGTCTGGATCGCCCCCTCCTTCACCCTCCGCCCTCTCCCTACCCCCTCCTTACCCTCCTCTCCCCTCTTCCCCTCTTCCCCTCCTCCCCTCCTCCCCTCCTCCCCTCCTCCCCTCCTCCCCTCCTCCCCTCCTCCCTTCCTCCCCTCCTCCCCTCATACCCTCCTCCCCTCCTCCCCTCCCCCTCCTCCCTCCTCCCTTCCTTCCCTCCTCCCCTCCTCCCCTCCTCCCCCTCCTCCCAACCCCCCTCCTCCCCTCCTCCTCCCCTCCTCCACTCGTCCCCTCCCCTCCCTCCCCCTCCTTCCCTTCCTTCCCTCCTACCCTCCTCCCTCCTCCCCTCCGCCCTCCTCCCCTCCTCCCCTCCTCCCCTCCTCCCCTCCTCCCCCATCCCCCCACCTACAACCACACCCCTACACATGTAGGTAGAGGACCCACAAGCACTGTTCTCACGAGTCGAGTGGCCACCTAGTGGCTTCGATGCCAACTACTATGGCATGTCAGTCGACACTGGAAGGGCGACCATTTTACACTCCAGTGCGCACGCGCGCCATCTGGTGTCCGGTGTGACGGGCTCATGTCAGGTGGCGGGGGGGGGGGGGGGGAGAGGGTGGTGACATATTTTACCAACGAATAGCCGATGACGTAAAAAATGAGTTTGCTTGTAAAGACAGATTTAGCGACACGAACATTACCACAATGTTTTAAAATAAATACTTCCTGATTGCATGAATTTACAAAGCTTTGACGGAGCATGTTCTTACCAAGCTAATCATTCTCCTTTGTCTGTGCCTGTGTTTGCACATATATGTCTATATCTATGTGTGTCGGGTATTCGGTGAACAGTTACCAATCTACACACCAGGGGGCGCCTACGCGCAGACGTTTGACCCCCAGTAGAGGTACCTGAATGCGGTCTGTATATGGAGCAGCCAGTGCTGGGTGGTTTTGGGGGAAGTGTGCTTGGTCAAATAGGGGTTTTAAACTTGTCATGTTCTATTTTGCGTTAGTTGCCCCCCGCCCTCACCCCCACCATCCCGGCCCGGTGTCATGCTGATGCACAGCCCCACCGGGGTGAGAGCTAGGGGGGGGGGGGGGCGAGGGGGCAAGGTGGCGAAGGGGCGAGGGGGAGACGGGGCGAAGGGGCGAGGGGGCGACGGGGCGACGGGGCGAGGGGCGACGGGGCGAGGGGCGACGGGGCGAGGAGGCGACGGGGCGACGGGGCGAGGGCGACGGGGCGAGGGGGCGAGGGGGCGAGGGGGCGAGGGGGCGAGGGGGCGAGTTCTGACTTACTACAGTTTATAGTTGAGTTTCACTCCTGTGTTAAAGATACATATATTAATTTGACTGTCATAATCTACATTACATTAATTAGGGATCACTTTTATTTTAAATGGTTAACTTTTTATATATTTGAAGTGCCAACAAACAACATAAATTTAATTTTAGCAATCATGTCAAAATCCGGACACCATAGACTTCAGCTGTGGCAGCTTCTATTGAATTGACTCAGTGTGCCCTTCTTTGATGAGTGCACCAATACCAGTACTCAAAGCTGCATGGTCCGATGGAGACTTCAAATTGTCAAAACCAAAACAATTATCCAGATTTGATTCTAACTATCTAACTTAGATCATCATGATCATGCTGTCGGTCGCGATGAGACAAAGACTGCTTTCATTACTTGACTGCCGCTCTCCATTTAGCTCTCTGCTGTGAGAGTTGCATCTCTGAGTCGGTCTTAATGTCTCTCAGCTTCAGGTTTCTCTTGATGGTACTGGTGCAGTTATTAAACAGTTGTCGTCACATAGAAGGGAATGCTCTGTCAATTTAATAGAACCTGTTTCTGCAGAAGCCTATGATGGTAGAGTTTTGGAAAGCTTGTCAAAATTAATTAATGACATCTGAATTTCAAATATCTCAAAAGTTAGCTATTTAAAATAAAAGTTACTTCAAAGCAAAGTAAGGGAGCTTATAATGATCAACCTAATGTGTTTATCTGAGAAAATGAGAGAAACTCAAAACCATCGGACTCTGCAGCTTTAATTTGAGCATGGAGGATAAAATCTAAATAACTTCTTTGGGTTTGTAAAATGTATGCTTTCATCGGACTATGCATCTTTAATACTCCTGATATTTAAAAAACTGGTTTGAGCAAAATAGAGTGGTTGGATTAGAATAGAGTGTTATTTCAGCATTACATATATTGGCAACCTCTATTCCGAGCCAGTGTAGTCAGTTCAAAACACTACCCCACAAAAACACTACGGTAGTGTTTTCAACCTAGGTTCAAAACACTACGGTAATGTTTTCAACCTAGTTGGAGGTAGGTTCAAAACACTACTGTGGCCACGCTCAAAACACTATCGTTAAGTTCAAAACGCTACCTTTAAGTTCAAAACACTACTCTAAAAAAGATGTTATAATTGCTGCATATTCATTTTCATTTGTAGTAGGGTGAGGCAGTATCCAGTAGGGTGGGGCAGTATGTAGTAAGGTGGGGAAGTAGGGGTTGTTATTGCTTGTTGTTTTACGTCCTAACAACATCAAAGTTCATATCAGGATGGGTACCGACTTGTGATAGTGCACACTCATGGCCAATTTATAGTGCTTCCCTACTGGGAAATCAGGCCGCCCGCACCATGACCCGATATCACACTCAGTCACATAATCCTGGCACTGAGGTAACCAGTTCTTGCCCTATCCTATTAATGCCAAACGCCATGCTAAGAAAGAGACAAGTATCAATTTTAAAGTCATTGGTTTGACTCGACAGGGAACCGAACTCCCGACCTTCCGCACGCAAGGCCCGTGCTCTACCGTTTAAACCACCGTGCAGCACTATCAGTGTATCCTAATAATATGTTGTTAAACACAGCAGCACTATCAGCATATACTATAATATGTTGTTAAATGCTACAGCACTATCACTGTGTGCTAATATGTTGTTAAATGCTGCAGCACTATCACTGTATGCTAATATGTTGTTAAATGCTGCAGCACTATCACTGTATGCTAATGTGTTGTTAAATGCTGCAGCACTATCACTGTATGCTAATATGTTGTTAAATGCTGCAGCACTATCACTGCATGCTAATATGTTGTTAAATGCTGCTGCACTTTCATTGTATGCTAATATGTTGTTTAACGTGGCAGCACTATCAGCGTATGTTAAATGATGCAGCACTTTCATTGTATGCTAATATGTTGATTAACGTGGCAGCACTATCAATGTATGCTAATACGTTGTTAAACGCTGCAGACTATCAGTGTGTACTAATCCGTTTTTACACAACGCAGCACTATCAGTGTGTACTAATACATTGCTAAGTGCTGCAGCACTATCAGGGTATGCTAATACATTGCTAAACGCTGCAACACTATCAGCATATACTAATATGTTTCTAAATGCCGCAGCATTATCGGCATACACTAATATGTTGTTAAATGCTGCAACATTATCAGCGTATACAAATACATTGTTAAACGCCGCAGCGCTTTCATCATATACTATAATTCATGGTGCAGAAGCCACAGCTTTATCAGCATATACTAGTAATACGTTGTTAAACACTGCAACCCTCTCAGCGTATACTAATACGTTGTTACTATCTATAGTATCAGGTACCCATCTTGAGTGCACTATCAGCATATACTAATAGTAATACGTTGTTAAACGCCGCAGCACTATCAGCGTGTACTAATATGTGGTGCAGAAGCAGCAGCTCTATAAGCGTATGCTACTAATACGTTGGTATGCTCTGCAGCACTATCATCATCATCATCATGCTGTCGGTCGCGATGCGACAAAGACTGCATTCATTACTTGACTGCCGCTCTCCATTTAGCTCTGTGCTGTGAGAGTTGCGTCCATGAGTCGGTCTTAATGTCTCTCAGCTTCAGGTTTCTCTTGATGGTATACTTGAACCGGAGACGAGGGCGCCCTCTCATTCTGTAGCCAGAAGACAGTTGAGAATAGAGGATCTGCTTTGGTAGCCTGTCTGATGACATCCTCGTGAGGTGTCCAGTCCACCGGAGATACTTTTTGATCAGAAGATCTTCCATAGAGGGCAGTCCCGTCCGTTTGAGTATTTCCTTATTTGTCACTTTGTCCTTCCAGGTTAGCCTCATGATTGAACGCAGATGTTGCATCATGAAGGCATGCAGCTTTTTCACCTGTTGTCTGTACACTGTCCAGGAATCGGCTCCGTATAGTAGGG